>APFE031400791.1:97844-122986 GCA_000404065.3 Pinus taeda
AAATTGAAATTCCAGAAGAAAAAAAAACAAAGAACACATAGTAAACAAAACCACAAAGAAACTGTTTTTATTAAAATACATAATAATTGTAATAGTTACATTGTGATGGAAAATTTGTCCTTTTACAAAATGTGACTTGTTAGTTATAGTCTTTTTTTAGTTACAATACCACAGGTAAATTCCATGGGTGGGTAAATACCATGGGTGAATAAATACCATGGGTAGATTCCATGGGTGGATGAATACCATGGGCGCATAAATACCATGGGTGAATGAATACCATGGGTAGATGCCAATTTCCATTCGGATCATTCATCTTTTCTTAAGAAGAAATGGTACTGATTGCATGAAGTTACCTCCTGGGAATCTTGTGTTGAATATGAACAACCACTAAAAAGAAGGGTTTTGTATGGTTAACCCATAACCATGATGAATGAAGATCTGAGGATAGAGATATCTTGTAATGCATATGACCAACTATGATACTGATAGTGTGTGGCCTAGAAAATGGACTTCAATGAAGTGTGGGTTTGTGGATGAACCATAACCATGAAAAATGAGGATCTGAGGATGCAAATACCCTGTAATTCTTGTGACCAACTGTGATACTAACAATGTGCAGCCTAGAAAATGGACTTCAATTACAAGGGTTTTGTGCAAGTGACCCATAACCTTTATGTTGACTATTGATGAAGTAGCAAGTGCCTACATAGCCTATGATGGGAGGGCATGTCTCCAAATAACCCAAGTCATATGCTACTATGCTAAAATTGATGAATGTGAAGTAGGTGCCTACTAAAGTGGGGTGGGATGGCACCTCTCCAAAGGGAACCTGCTCTGAATGTTGCTCCAAATATAAAAACTCATGGATTTTGGGTGGGGTACAAAACTAGGGCACATCAAAGATGTACTTGAACTATAAATGTCTTGCATAATTGTAGAAAAGGGGGCCATGGGTGTTGTAGAGTATCCTATCCAATCAGATGTTCTAAAGGCTTCTTTCACATTATAGACCTCTTGTTACAACTTTGTGGAGTCAGAAAATGATTGCGGAAACTCATGGAATGCGCAGTCGCACAACATTCCAAACATGTGTAACTTTAATTGCTCATATCTCTCAAATCGGGAAACTAAATCAAATTTCGTAAAAATCCCATTTGAGATAATGAAAAATAATTTCAAAAGTGTTATTTTTCACCTTCTATAATTCTCTATGGAGTTCTTATAATTTACATTAATTTTGATGTAGATTGCTGCAAAATTTTGGAACTAAAATATGTGTCAAACACCCATTCCCATGGAGTCGTAACCTGAACTTGATACCATTGATCTAGGTCTTGGGGGGTTGCCCCTAAGCTATAAAAAATTGAAACCGATCTTGGGGAGGAGGCCCCCAAGGTCTGAAAGTTTGAAATTCCAAACAAAAAGAGTGAACACGCAGTAAATAAAACCACAAAGAAACTTTTTTTTATTAAAATAGAGAAGAATTGTAAAAGCTACATTGTGATGGAAATTTTGTCCTTTTACAAAATGTTGCCTTTTATTTATAGTATTTTTTTAATTACAATACTACAAGTAAATTCCATGGGTGGGTAAATACCATGGGTGAATGAATATCATGGGTAAATGCCACTTACAATGCCATGGGTGGATGAATATCATGGGTGGATGCCACTTACAATACCATGGGTAGATTCCATGGGTGGATGAATACCATGGGTGGATAAATACCATGGGTGAATGAATATCATGGGTAGATATCACTCTCCATTCGGATCAAAAAACCTCTTAAGCCTTGCCTTTTCTCCATTGCAATTCACCTCTGCAGTTTGGATTAGTGGACAGATTCATGACTTGAAGAGCATAATGATGATTTTCATGATTACTTTATGAAGCACCTTGTGAACTATATTGAAAAAAATTATATTGAATGTAGTGATTGAAGAATGATTTCATTTTGTTTCATACATCTTAATTTATGGTTTCCATTTCCAACATAGTTATTTCTGTTGCATAGACTAGGCTTCCTTTTGATGTACCATTTACACTCTGCAAATAGGTTAATGCTTACATTTCTATAAATAGTATTAACATTTATTTCATGCAAAGTAGAATATCATTTCCTTTTTGTAAAAGTAACTAGGGTATCCTCTTTGCAAAAGTAATTAGGTTTCATTTTTGGAAAATAGAGTAACATTTCCATTTCTGCAATTAGTTTAGTCTTGGATTTCATGGCATTCACTTCATTTCATCAAACCAACGAGAGGAGGACACATTGCATGTTGCACATATAGTGTCAAAACCTCTTATGTTTGTACGAACCCCAGGTTGATAATTTAAGTTGGTATCCCTAGGAGTTGTAGCATTAATTTTGTAATATTGGGGCTCATCAACAGGATACTTTTGATGATTACATGATGTAATTCAAATTTCTCTCTAGATGAGAGGGAGTGTTAATTTTATAGCTCTGTGAAAAATTCCAACCATGGGACAAGATTCCTATTTTAGAGAGGAGCAATTTTTACTATTGAAGTGCTCAATTTGGACAAGGTAAAGTGTACTTTTGAATTAAATCCCACATGCGCTCAAAAGGACAGGTCAACCAAAATGGTAAATTGGATACCCATGGATGGTTATAAATACAAGTCAAGGGACCCTTATTTGGATATCATCATCATTATGATCATTCTTCTTCTTTCTTTGGTTTGGCTCGCACATGTATGAGATGGTTCGTGGATGTTCTCTCACACAGGTTTGATATTGCGGGGTCTGAAGCTTGCACGTGTCCTAGGGTTTTGGTTCCTAACCACAGACTTGTCATAGACAATTTTCGACTACAATAGTAGCCACGTAAGCTCATGCATGCAGTTGGAGGGTTTCAGTCACATGCACATCACTCTCCGCATGCTGTTGGGACGTAGGATTTGGTTTTATTAGTTGACTGCATATTTCCGCAGTTGATCGCAGTGTTTGGCAGTTGACTGTAAATAGTGATAGTTGACCATAGGCTTCTAAAGTAGGGTTTTGATCATTAACATTGTTGGGTTCATCTCATGAATTTTTTTTAGTTTATCTTGTTCGATAGGATTATGATTGAAGATATAGATCATTGTACTCTCTTTTGTTGAATCGTTCAATGACAATCTAATAAGAATAATTTGAGAGGGTTTTCCCCATATTGGGTTTTGCCCTGGTCTCCAACCAATCTTGGTGTCTCTATGTGTGAATGATTTTCTTCCATTTTTCCTTTATATCCCACTGCATTGATGACGATATTTTTATTTCTATATAGTTTCATATGTTGTTGAATAATGTGGTAAATCTTAATAATGCCATGTGTTGTGGGGTGAATTTAATATGAAAATAATGAAATGCAATTGTCAAAGGAAAGAACAATATAGGCCTAAGAAAATTTAACACCAAGTGGCCCAGAAAAAAGAGTTCCCACTCTACTGATAAGGATGGTTTACACAGCAAGTCATAGATGCACCAGCTAGGTTAACACAGCATGAATTTTGGGAGGGCCTTGCAAGTATACTTGGTAGGTCTATGCTGGAGCAATCACTATAATGGTTATATAGCATTGGAATGGGGTTTCATCCTCATGCATATAGGGATGGCATGAGGATTCCCAAATATGAACCCCTACCTTGGTGGTGAGATAAGATTGGTACCACCTTGAGGGTGTGTGAGTGGTCCTTTATTTGAGGATGCACTTCTCTTCACACTAACCCTCTAGGTGTCATGAATAAGGAAAATAAGTTAAGGTATTTCCATTCCCTACTAATGAGGTTCATCAATAGGTAACCTATATGGATCACAATGCCACTCTGGGCTTATTAAATTGACTTTTCTCACATCTATTTACATATTTTGTTATATTTTTCTCACTGAGAAGAGTAAACGTGAGTTACTATGTCATGTGGCCTAATGTGTCTTAAATGTAGGAATTGGAGCATTTTTGGGTTGACTTAAGTGCAGGAATCTGGAGTGGGCAAGTAAGAGAGATTTTAGGAGTTGCTCTCCCTCCTTAACTCCTCAAATCATTCGAAGATTCCTCCGCTCTATCGCATCATCTTGGTGTCTCTGACAGCCAAGCAAGTTGAGTTCATTGGTCGCCAAGCCAGTGACAGTAAAGGAAGAGTTATTCTCGAGTTAGGGAGCCAAGTATCCCTATTTTCAAGGGAGTTGTTGGTAGCTCCAGTTTTGTATAAATAAGAGAGCCAGAGGACTCATTAGGATTCAATTTTTTGTTGTAGCTAAGAGGCCATTTGAGCTTAAACATTTTAACTGTTATTGTTATGATGTACCTGACATTTTTATGATAATTAGAAATTATGTTTTGACCCAACACTGAGTTGACTCAGAGGGTTGAATCTCTTGGGTTAGGGCCCAAGCCTAGCACCATAAGTTCCTAGTTTGTAGTTGTATTCTTAGCTTATAATGATAGTTAGTTGTTGAATTTTATTTATGTCTTTTTGTTAGTTTAACAAGTTACTTAAATTGTTTCTTACCCTTGCTTCCATTAGTTTAAAGAGGTATATTAGTGTTGCAGTTTAGTGAAGTAAGTTGTACCAGAAAATATTTTGATAGTGACCCCTATCTCATCTCCCTCATGGGATCATGATTAGTGGACTCCACTCTCACAGTCACAATTTTTTTTTTTTCTTTTGTTTATTGCATAAATTAGGTTTCATTCTTAGCTAGATAACTATTTAACATTTATTGAAAAAATCTGCAGTTGTTATCTTGTTTTCTTAAGGTTGTTGTAGCTTAAGAGGCAGTCCATGTCATATACATAGTCCTTAACAAGAGGTATATCAGCTTTCTCAAATTCAACTCATCTTTTCCATGTGGACATGTAGTGATTCATAAATGAAAAGAGAAACATTTTTTATTGCAAGGATTGTTGATCTGCATGAAGGGACTCCTCCAACCAACTTCATCTAGGTCTTCTCCACCTTTTGTCGAGGCCTACTAGCCCATAGTCTGAACCTTTGTTTTCTAGCCACCATGAGTAAGCTAACTTAGGAAAATCTGAACTCCTTGGGGTGTTGGGCTTAGCCTTAGGTGATGTTCACTTTCCATACAACTTCTACCATTGTCATGCACCCCTCCAACACCTCATCTCACTATTATTACCCTCCAAAACCTTTCAACTAACTTCATGTATCAGTTCAGGACATCTTGTAGCAGGTTAGGATATCTTATAGCAATTTCTTGTAGCAAACTTGAAGTAGCCTATTTTGACCCTGTTTTGACCTGAAATGATAGGATAGCTTAGTATAGGAGTAGGTTAGTCCTTAGCTTGGACTCCATGACCTGAAGTGCCACTTAGACCAACCTTCCCATTGTTTTCCCTCCTGCATGATCAGATAGAATTAGCTTTTATATTTCTAAAGTTAGCAATTAAGACTTTTTCTGCAAATGTGAATGAGATAGTTAATGCATGCATGTTTGAATTCTGATATCATAGAGGAATTTTCTATTTTCAAGAAGTCTTGATAGCTAGATGATCAATTGCAAAATTAGCATAGTTTCCTTTCTGCAAGTAATTTGTGTCGTTTCATAGCTAGATGATTTATGACATTTCATATATTTTAACATTTGGTAGATTTCATTTCCTAGATAGACAAGCATTTACTTTCCCTCTACTAGGACTAGCTTTACATTCACTATCAATGGTTAGACTCCCTTCAGTTCAATAGGGGACTAGTCTGGAACCCTAATGGTCTAGTGCCCTAGTTGAGAAGTGACATGAGTAGAATGATGCATCTGATGTGTATATAACTGTCACCTCCAACTTTGTATGAGACCTCAGGTTGATAAAGTAAAATTTGTAGCCCTAGGAGTTGCAACATTCTTGCTGCAATACTGAGGCTCATCACTTCTTGATGCCATTGTCATGGAGGTGTCTAAGTAGATGTAATTTCTGCTTTTATTTCTAATTTGCAATCAGTAAGTATATGTTATTCTTCTTTCCTTTTTGTTTTACAATTGATTCCAAAAACCACATAAAAAGAAAAAAATTATTTCATGCCTCATAGGAGTAGAGAAAATTTAGGGAAATTCTTTCCAAATACCCCCAACCATCAAACATTCAACCTTCTCTCTTCTTCGGTGACTATTAGCTTCCCTCTTTGACTGCAGGGGAATTAGAGGACCCATCACATGAACAACCAGAGATCTTTGAAGAGTCTATTCAGGAAGAAGAAGAAGAAACCATTCCACACACTTACATCATGGCTAAAAATAGAAATGAGGGTGCTTTTCCCATTAGAGAGACTAATGGAGCTGCTAGGATGAATAACATAAGTCCCTCCACCCTTCCTCACTTCCATGGATTAACCTCAGAGGACCCTGATACCTTTTTGTTTGATTTTGTTGTCATCCGTAGAACTTATGATTATACCTTTGATGACCAGAAGTTGAATTTGTTCCCATCCACCCTTAAGGATGCAGCGTTCCACTAGTTCATGGGTTTACCTGGGACAAGATCACTACCTGGGCTCAAATGCAGCAAGCCTTCAACAATAATTACAGGGACTATTGTATGTCAAAAGAAACCAAAGAGGAAATCTTTAGAATGACCTTGGGACATGATGAATATTTTGAAGATTATGAGGAAAGGTTCCAAATCAGTTACAAAAGGGCCAAATGCACACTTGATCCTTAATCACTCAAGATAGTCCTTATTAGAGGAATCAGGGAGGACATTCTAGAAGCCCTAAACATGCTGTTTGGAGGGGACATTTATCAGCTCTTATGATGATATGAAAACAGTTTTCAAAACCATTCTAGGGCTGCCAGAAAGAAGGTTAGGACTAGTCAAGATTTGGCCAGTTCCTCTTCCTCCAACACATCTATCAAGAGTGAAATTGGAAACGTGTTGGAAGACTTTAAAAGTGAGATGGTGCACACTCTTTCTCTGCAAATGGACACCATGTAGCTCAAGAGGAAGAAGGAGGAAGTAGAGAGAGCCTTGGCTATATTTTTCCCTAGATGCAATAGAAGGCACCCCAGAAATGAATGTACATTGAATGTTATAAAGGTCTACTCAATCTGTGAGGAAATCCATTCCACATATAAGTGGCCTTCTTTGCCTAGATTGAAGGTTGTATACCAAGGGGCTAAAGGTGGGGTTTAACAACTCAGCTATATTAATCAGAGGAGGCCTAGAAAACTTAAACCATACCATCAAGGCATGCAAGGGGCATCCTATTCCTATTACAATCCCAATAATAATGCATCCCTTACCCCTTGGTGTTCTCCTACTCATCCTTCATGGTCCACACCTTCTCCTTGGTCTTATGCACCTCAATACCCTTCCCAACCTGCCAATCAGTCATTTCAGCCATATGCTCCCCCACATCCTCAGTGTAATACCTCATCACAAGGTTGGAGGCCTCCATTCAACCAGCCTCCAACCTTACTACCTCCACCTCCATCTCAACCACATCTCCTTCATCCTACTCCACCTAAGAAACCTCATATTCCTACTCGACCAAATCTGAACCCGAACATCAAATAGGCACAACGGGTCTATAGTAGAGAGACGTCTATGTTTGGAAATTCAAGAAATCAACCTTAGTTCTTAAAGAGTGCTTCTAGATAATGAACCTCCATCTCCACCTAAGGATCTTGAAGAGGAAAAGGAAGAGAGTGTTCCTAAAGCCAATCCACCTCCTTTTCTTGAAAGATTGATCCATCCTAGTCAGCACACCCCAAAAGAGACTAAACTCCTGGGAGAATTGAAAACCTTTGTTTTAAAATACCACTCCTCCAAGCCATCAAGGATGTCCCCATCTAAAACAAGCTAATAAAAGATAAATGCTTCAAACATCCCTAGAGGAGAAATAAAGACACCCCTACCATTAACTTCATTGGATAATTGTCTCACTTAATGCTAGGGAGAGTGATTTCCGCAAAGTATCTAGACCTTGGATGTCCTATGGTAGATGTACACATTGATGGCATCATTGTCCCCCACACCTTGATTGATCTTGGGGCTACCATCAATGTGATTACCAGGGAGACCATGCTGAAGTTGAATCTCCAAGGATCCTTAAGAAATACCACAACAGTATTGCAACTTGCCGACAGATCAACAGTAGCTCTCGAGGGAGTTGTTGACGATGTGATGGTCTCTATTGATTCCTGGGAGTACCCTACTGACTTCTTAGTTCTCCAACCCAAGACCAAATTCAATGGTTATCCTCTCATCCTTGGAAGGCCATGGCTAGCCATTGTTGATGCTTACATAAGTTTCAGAGCTAGGAACATGACCATTAAGAATGGGCATTTGTCCAAACAATTGGTCTTGTACCCTCTTTCTCAACCATCCCTAGAGCATGACTTATCCTTATGGTTGGAAGAAGGGGAGGAAGATGAAGCATACCATACCACATCCTACCCAAGATGTACCCTAGATGCTATTATAGGAGGGGGGCAACCTAATGAAGATGACCTCATTGATCAAATCCTCTAGAACGAGCCCCTCAAGACCATGCCTCTATATGAGCTAGTGAAGAAATCTGAAGATAACCCTTGGAATGATTTGTGCCTAGTTGACTCAAGTCCTAAACATGTCAAAATGGTAGACTTTCTTCCATCTAAAACATTGAAAATGAACTCCTCTCTTTGGGCACATTAGGAAGATAAGTTGTGCAACATGCTGAGAGAGCACTTGGATGCTTTTTCTTGGAGCTATAAGGAAATGAAGGGAGTGCATCCTTCAGTTTGTACTCACCAAATATACATTAAGGAAGGGTGCAAAATAGTGCACCAACCTCAAAGGAGAACGAACCCATCCCTCAAAGACATAATCAAAGAAGAATTGTAGAAGTTGTTGGATGCAGGGTTCATTTACCCCATATCAAATGGTGAGTGGGTGTCCCCTCTAGTTTTGGTCCCAAAGAAGAATGAAAAGTGGATGATCTATGTGGATTACATAGAGCTAAACAAATCCACTAAGAAATAACATTTCCCTCTACCTTTCATTGATCAAGTCTTGGATGGTCTTGCAGGGAAGAAGTTCTTCTCTTTCCTGGATAGATTGAGTTGTTATAATCAGATCCAGATCAACCTAGAGGACCAATATATAACCACATCCACTTGTCCTTGGGGTACCTTTTCTTATAGTTTCCTTCCTTTTAGATTATGTAATTCCCTTGCCACTTTTCAAAGGGTAGTTCAGAGCATCTTTGTTGAGTTATTCCATGACTCTGTAGAGATCTACATGGATGATTTCACTCCCTGTGGGTGTGACTTCATGGAGGCTCTCTCTAACTTGGTGAGAGTATTAAATAAGTTCATTGAAATTAACCTATCACTTAATCCCAAGAAGTGTGAATTCTTGATGCATAGGTGGACTGTTTTGGGTCACTCAATATCCTAGGAAGGACTACATGTGGATCCAAATAAATTTCCATCATAAAAAGGGTCCCTAATCATGAAAAGTAGAGGGATGTTAGGAGTTTCTCTAGCTTAGATGGATATTATAGGATATTTATCAAAGACTTCAGCAAATTAGCCTCACCATTATTTGGATAGATGGTCAACCCTGAATTTTGCTGGTCAGAAAGTTACTAAGAGGCCCTAGAAATCTTGAAGGACAAGTTGACTTCTGCACCCATACTCAGAGGCAAAAATTGGGCTCTTCCTTTCCACATCCATGTTGATGCATCTGACGAAGCTATAAGAGCATCTCTAGGCCAAATAGGTGACAAGTTGCCTTATGCCATTTACTTCATTAACAAAAATATGTCGAAGGTTGAATTGAACTACATTGTGACTGAAAAGGAACTCCTAGATGTTGTCCATTCCTTGAACAAATTTAGACACTACACCACTGGTTATCAAACCTTTGTGCATACTGACCATGTTTCTATAAAATACCTAATGAGCAAGCCTGATGTGAATACTATAATTATTAGATGGTTTCTTTTATTACAACATTTTGATTTAACTCTCATTGATAAGCTAGGGAGAGAAAATGTAGTTTCATATTTTTTTTCTATACTTGATTTGCCTAAAGGTTAGGAAGGAATGGTTGATGATCAGTTGCCAGATGAGCATTTATTTTCTATTTAATTTCTCTCTCGATGGTTTATTGACATATCCAACTACCTAGTTACTACAAAGTTCCCTCCAAATTTGTCATTCAAGGAGAAGAGAAGAATTGTAAGGAAGGGTGCCCCATTCACTTGGATTGGGGGAAATATCTTCAAGTTGGGACTAGATCATATTTTGAGGAGGTGTGTCAGGGAGGAGGAAGTCTTTGACATCCTTCTAACCTGTCATGATGGGCCTTGTGGAGGTAACTTTGCAGCCAAGAGGACATATTTCAAGGTATTGCAAGTTGGCTACTGCTGGCTCACTCTCCACTAAGATGCAAGAAGATACACCAATCAATGTGATCAGTGCCAAAGGATGGGAAAACCTACTCCCAAGGATGAAATTCCCTTGCAACCTTAAGTGACTCTAGATCCATTCGATAAGTGGGGCATGGATTTCATTGGTCCCATTGATCCACCATCAGTGTAGAAAAAGTACATAATTGTAAGCACTGATTATTTGACAAAGTGGGTTGAGACCAAGGTTTTCAAGGTAGCAACATAAGAGAAATTGGTTGAGTTCTTTAGGGATAATGTATTATACAAGTTTGGGTACCCTAGAGAACTAGTCACAGATTAGGGAGCTTAATTCACATCACATCTGATTGAAAATTTGTTGAGGTAGCATGGGATAAAACACGGGATATCAACTTCCTATCATCCTCAGGCCAATGGACAAGTAGAGATCACACAACAAAGTATTGGAAGGAATCATCACCAAGGTTGTGAGCATCAACATAAATGATTGGGCTGATAAACCAGTGGAGGCCACTTGGGCCTATAATACAACCTGGAAGACAACCACTAGTTTCACCCCTTATGACTTTGTCTATGGAAATAAATATCTGATCTCCATTGAGTTTGAGTACAACACCTTGAGAATGGAAACATAGTTGGATTTGGATGTTACAAAGGCACAGGAGGATATGTTGCTCCAGCTAAATGGTATGGATGAATTCATGATGAAGGCCCTCCTACACACTGAAGGTATCCAAGTACAGAGGAAGGTTTGGCATGATAGGAACATCAAGGACAAGTTTTTTCAAGAAGGGGATTGGACTCTACTATATGACTCCATGTTCAAGTACTTCAAAGGAAAATTGATGACTAGGTGGTTAAGCCCATACCTGATAGAGAGGTGCCATGACAATGGGGTTTTCCAAATCAAGGCCATTGATGAGGAAGGTATTCCCTTACTTGTCAATGGATACATATTGAAATCTTACAAAAGACCTCTATCTAGGGAGGAGTTCATCAGCACCATTAGTAAGGAGGTAAATGTGATTGGAAGTGTCCTAGCTTCCAAGTCACACCATTCTTGGAAAAAAAAATTGTGAAAAAAAAAACAATAAGTGGCCTGGATGAAAACCTCTATGAGGCATTTGAGGCCAACTCTTTGGTTGAAAACCTCCTTGAGGCAACCCGGGAGTCAAAAAAAAAAAAATACCTGGGTGAAAACCTCCCTTGAGATGCCCAAGGAAAGTAGGAAGGTTGAAGACCTCTCTTGAGGCAGGCTGTGTGTATTTCAAAAAAAAAAAAAGAGAAAATAAGAGAGAAAAAAAACAAAAATAATACCATGGCAGGGAACTCAAACCTATCCACTAATAAATTCTATGACTTTGTAGGTTTTGAAGGTAGTGAAAGATGCAGAGGTATAGGGACAACATGCCAAGTTTCATTCCATTTCTCCCTCCATAAACTCCATCTCATCCATGCCAACCATGTCCCTACCATTCATATCCATTTTCAGGCATCAAAAATAATTTCTTTTGCATTTTTTGGCCTGCTATAGGATTTCTTGTAACTGCTACAAGAAGATCATGTAGCACTACAGGATGTCCTGAAATGCTACAGGAAGATCCCGTTGCACTACAGAATGTCCTGAAATTCTACATGAAAGGGGACCCAATAAGAAAATCATCATGCATACCTATTCTAGGTTGATTAGAGACCTTACACTTCATCAAACCACTCACCCATCATCCATCCATTCGTGGTCCAAATCACCATACCTATACCTAGCTCTATCTCATTCAAGAAAAAAAGCAGGAAAAAGTCCAAAATATAATGAAAGAAACCAGAGGACATGTCCTCCCTTGCCTCATCCATTCACTACTCCATAAGAGCCCATCCATCATCCTCTAACCCCTACACCACTACCCAACATCCCTTTGAGGAAAAAATCATTGAAAAATGAAGAAAAGGGGCAGCTACAGGATCTCTTGTAGCAGCCTGTTCCATTACTAAAACCAGCCTGAGACTTCATTTTTCTTCCCAACCAGAGAAAGGAGGAGTACCGTCATATTTGAACACCTTGTTTCTCTTAGCTAGGTTCCACAACAATAGCAACATCAAAGAGATATCAAGCACCTGCACACATGAACAGACAAGTAGTTAGCTATACAAGTAGGAATAAGTACACAAGAAGAGAGAAAAGGAGCACTTCCCTAAGCAGCAACACAGAAGGAAAATACTTCATATGCATCGATCAGAAAAAGGTACGCACAGGTATGGCAACTTACCCAACTCTTCCCTAAGTACAATGTAATGGAAAATGTATAAATGTCTAAGAAAGATCTTTTTATAAGCTGGAGGTGGCCAGTTAACCTGGCCACCCTCAACTCATGATCAAAGAGTGAACTCTCAGTCAGCATTCCACATCAGAGTGTCACCTCAATGGGAATAAGTTAAAAAGGTGGTTGAATCAGTTAAGGGGAGTGGGTGATGATTACGAGGAGAAAGTGAATGATCACCAATGATGGGCCAACAATCCCAATTAGGAAATCTCGTACCACTTCCAGCCAGCATAGTGCTTTGAACCTCAACCACAAATAACATAAACGTCAAACTTTCATGCACTTTTTTTCTCATTTTGAGATAAAAAAGATAGGGAAAGGCTCAGGAAGACATTGAACAGCTGAAACCTACTGTAGCCGCCCTATAGGAGACAACTACAGGAAACAACTACAAGAAACATAGAAACTCACATGAAGCTACAGGAAGCACTGGAATTCCACAGGAAGTCTGCAAGGGGCTGCCTAGGATCAACTTGGTCATCAATTGGCATAATCCCAAGTATTACATTGATAATTAAGTGGACCATCTCTCCTTTGTCCACAGTTTGATAATTGATAAACTCTTCACTCTTTTAGTAATTACAATCATCTTGGGAATTAGACAGAATTTGGGGCTATTTAAGGAAAATTTGTGGCTATAAGGAATTGTAAAAATTAGATTCATCCACTAAAATATTTAGGCTCTCAGCCACCCTAAAATCCATACTGAAGCTATCCTACAAAAACTCTTGCACTTAGCTAAACCCAGAGAAGAAAATGGGTGGGGGATTCAATAGAAGAGAACCCACAAATACATCAAGAATCCACCTTCATCCCCCTGTGGTAGATATCTCTAGGAGGCATCACTATTTAGGCATTTTTGAGTTGCTCAAGGGAGATGATGATGATATAATCTATGAGTTTTCCATGGCACTAAACCTTCAAGCAAGAAAAAGTGCTACAACTATGGTGAGAGGGTTGTCCATTACCATCAACCTTGATGTGATCAGTATAGTGACAATGCTTCCTCTAGGGGTTCAATGGAGAAATGAGGACAAAGACAATAATACCTTTGCTAAGAAAAAATATTCCTAAATGATGAAAATCTAATTGAAGACAAAAATGGGGTCAGAAGGGAGATCCTTCCCTATCCCTCGGACGAGGTGGGCTACCACATCCTTAAGTACATTTATTATGAAGGGAGACTAAGTGTAGTCTATGGCTACCAATTCATACTCCTCCATGAGTTGAGATTTAGATCCAGGGTACCCATAAACCAAAGGCTCAGTGTGCCTTATTTCCTTTTACGATCCATTATAGACATGAGTGAGAAGGTGAACGAGGGGAAACATCAACAATTAGCACACCATCGTCTCATCAAGTTAACAATGGAAGATACCTTAAGCCAATTGAGAATTCTTGTTCTATGGTCCACATTTAGGAACATGGATAGAGAAGCCTTCCTTGAAACCGAGCCCTTGAACATGGTGGGACCCCAACTTCTAGTTCTAAAGAGGAAGAGGAGGAAGAGGAAGGAGAAGAGGAGGAAGAAGGATAAGAAGAAGTAGAGGTAGACAAAATAGAGGAAGAAGAAGAAGAAGAGGAGGAAGAAGAAGAAAAGAAAGAAGGAGAGGAGGAGCAGAAGGCAGAGACCATCCCTGAGAAAAATACTGCACTTGAAGAAGAGGAGATATCCTCAAGATTGTCTCCTGAACCCACTAAAAAGGAGGTAATTTTTGCCTTGGTTTCATTGAGCACACCCATCAAGTCCAAGAGGAAAAGCCAAAGGCAGATTCCCCTCTAATTCAAAATAAGAAGAAGCACTAGGATTAAGCAAGGGAAGCCTCAAACACCAACAAAAACCCCCAGCATAATTGAATAATCACCAAGCAAGGAAGAGGAGTTAGATTCCATGGGAATGAAGGTTGAGAAATTCACATCACCAGAAGCAACCCTAAAGGCTACCATCACCTATGTTAGGAAGCCTGTCACCAGGTCAATGTCATCTAAGCAAACCAAGGCACCTGTAACCCTCCAATAGAAAGGAAAAGGCATGCTACAATATCCCCAAAT
This sequence comes from Pinus taeda, assembly GCA_000404065.3. Classification (NCBI taxonomy): domain Eukaryota; kingdom Viridiplantae; phylum Streptophyta; class Pinopsida; order Pinales; family Pinaceae; genus Pinus; species Pinus taeda. Next base: position 112,588 of record APFE031400791.1, read on the forward strand.
AGTGCTACGAGAAACACTAGCAACGCTATAGGAAAGATAGAAAGAGTCACACAAAGAGACGCAGGGGAAGAAAGAAGGAAAGGAAGAAACACCACAGGTATAGGAGGGGACATATTCTTAGAAGACATTTGAGGGATATTTTTTAGAGTTGTAGGAGCTTAGCCCATAGCCAAATCAGAGCTCCTACCACAAGCTCATTGAGGGAGGTAGAGTGATACCACAGAAATTTGCAATCCCTCTCTTCTTTGAACATGAAAAAAAAAGTGGTAGTACACATTGATGAATGCAAATTTAAAAGTCAAATAAAGTAGAAGATGTGGGCCATATGAAAGAAAAAATCCTAGAGATGGTTAGGGAGTTGAGTGATTTGAGAGATAGAGAGTACACCATGAGAACACAGTTGTAGGAAGAAAACACATGGTTGAGGAGGAAGTTGCAAGAAAAGGAGAGCCAATTGGCCACCATGGCAAGCCTCTCCCTAGAGACACTTCAATGCAGGATGCTATCCAAATCATATGCATTATACCTCAAATATCAATGGACGTAGTTTCAAATTAAGACATTGGCACAATAGGGGACCATGCCATTCCAAGATTATAGGCAACTCATTGATCTATGTGATGAGAGCACCCTTGAAGACAAGACCAAATTATCTGAATTCTACCTGAGTAACCTTGCCTTGATAAAATTGAATGTGTGGGACCCCAATGCGAATTTGGGGGACTTGCAGCTGATGGCCCTTGCATCATGGATGATTCATGAGGAGGCCAGGGTTGAGGAGGTGAAGAGAATAGTAGAAAAAGAGGAAAGAGAGGCCCTCTACATCAGAGCAGAAAAAATAAATTACATGGTTGTTATTAGTAACTACAACCTCATTTCCAATGATGTTCAAATTGCACCAAGATACATGGCTACCCAAGAACAAGCCATATCCCATTTTGAGAACACTTTAAGATTATTGGGGACTGAGATCCAACAAGAATGCCAAAGGAGATGGAATAACCTACCACACATTCTTCGGATTAGGGAGTACCACTCTCCTGAGAGATTGAGAAATGCATTAGAAAGGACACCCATGTATAAGAAGGCCATGCAAAGACTAAAGATCAATTGGATTGGACTAAATCCCAATCCACCTTTGTTTTTGGGTTTGTTGTAAGTTGGGAAGGAAGAATAGGATAGAAAGCAATGTGAAGAGATAGAGAAAATTGCAGGGTTTTATCCTCAAGAAGAGACACCATCCACAGAAGTCTGGGATGTCAGAGAGGCCACCAGGGCTATGAAATATATGGATATAAATGACTAGGTTTCTCAAAGGAAGAGAAATAGTTTCAATAGGGGGGAGATTATGAGGGTCATCAATAGGTAAAATATATGGGTCACAATGCCACTCTCTAGCGTATTAAATTGACTTTTATCACATTTTTTTACCTTTTTTATATTTTTCTTAGTGAGAAGAGTAAATTTGAGTCATTATGTCATGTTGCCTAATGTGTGTTAAATGTAGGAATTGGAGCAGTTTTGGGTTGACTTAAGTGAAAATACAGAGTATGCAAGCAAGAGAGATTTTAGGAGTTGGTATCCCTCCTTAACTCCTCAAATCATTCAAAGATTCCCCCACTCTGTCTCATCAGCTCAGTGTCTCTGATAACCAAGCAAGTCGAGTTCATTGGCAACCAAGCCAATGATAGTCAAGGAAAGTTATTCTCGAGTTAGGGAGCCAAGTATCCCTATTTTTTAGGGAGTTGTTGATTGCTTCAATTTTGTATAAATAAGAGAGCCAAGGGACTCATTAGGATTCAATATTTTGTTACATCCAAGAGGCCATTTGAGCTAAAATATTTTGACTGTTATTTTTATGAAGTCTATTTATGTCTTTCTTTTAGCTTAACAAGTTGTTGCTTACCCTTGTTTCCATTAGTTTAAAGAGGTAGATTAGTGTTGCAGTTTAGTGAAGGATATTATAATAGAAAATCTTGTGATAGTGGTCCCTATCTCATCTCCTTCATGGGATCATGATTAGAGGACCCCACTATCACAGCCCCATAAACAAAGTTTGTCTTTTGTTTATTTGATAAATTAGGTTTCATTCTTATCTAGATAATTGTTTATGATTTCTTGGAAACATCTGTAGTTCTTATCTTGTTTTCTTAAGGTTGTTGTCGCTTAAGAGGCAATCCGTGTCATAGATCTATTCCTTAACGAGAGATATATCGGCTTTCTCAAATTCAACTCATCTTTTCCATGTGGACATGTAGTGATTTATAAATGAAAATATAAATAGGTTTTATTGCAGGGATTGTTGATCCACAGGAAGGGACTCCTCCAACCATCTTCACCTAGTTATTCTCCACCTTCTGTTGATGCATACTAGCCTATAGTTTAAACCTTTGTTTTCTAGCCACCATGAGCAAGCTAACTTAGGCAAATCTAAGCTCCTTGGGGTGTTGGGATTGGCCTTGGGAAATGTTCACTTTCCCTACACCTTATACCACTGTCATGCACCCCTCCAACACCTCATCTCACTATTATTACCCTCCAAAGGCTCTCAACTAACTTCCTATAGTAGTTCAGGACATCCTGTAGCGGATCGGGACATCATGTAGTAGTTTCTTGTACAAAACTTGTAGCAGCATGTTTTGACCTAAAATGATAGGATAGCCTAGTATACGAGTATGTTAGCCCCTTCACTTGGACTCTGTGACCAAAAGTTCCATCTAGACCAACCTTCCCATTCCTTTCCCTCCTACAAGATCAAATAGAATTAGCTTTTATATTTCTGAAGTTAACAATTAAGACTTTTTATGCAAATATGAATGAGATAGTTAATGCATGCATGTTTGAAATCTGAGATGATACAGTAAATTTCTATTTTCAAGCAGCCCTGATAGCTAGATGATGAATTGCAAGATTAGCTAGATGATTTATGACATTTCATAGCATTTACCATTTGGCAGCTTTCATTTCCTAAATACATAAACATTTACTTTCCCTACACTAGAACTAGCTATACATTCACTGTTAGTAGTCAAACTCCCTTTAGTTCAAAAGAGGACTAGTCTGGAACCCTAATGGTCAAGTGCCCCAATTGAAAAGTGGCATGAGTATAATGATGTATTTGTTGTGTATATAGAATTGTCACCTCCAAGTTTGTACGAAACCTTGGGTTGATAAAGTAAATTTGGTAGCCCTAGGAGTTCCATCATTTTTGCTACAATACTGAGGCTCATCACCTACCAAGGAAATAAGAAGGTGGAGAAGCATGAAGAAGGTGAAGGTAAAGGAAATACATAGAACTCGGTCCTGAAGCATTAGTGTTAACTCAAGCTCTTTGTTTGTCAGAACCACTACAAAAATATGGAGCATGACACTCCTCTCTTATTTCGGATTAGAGTTCCAGGACATCCAAACCACCTCATCACCTTTACAAATTTCTCTACCATGAGAAGAAATTCAACCTCAGTAAGGAAAAATGTTCTTGAACCTATGGTGAGAGGAGAAGGAATGAGTAGCTTGAGATGATCCATAGTTTTGTGTTGGGTGCCTATTAGAGGCCAAAAATTAAAAAAACAAAATTGATAGTATTAATGCAACGGACCATGTAGAATAGATAGTGGCGCGAGAAAGAAGTATCCAAAGTGTAGTAGTAATGATTGGTGCAAAAGAGAGAGACACAACATAGGGAGTTACTATGCATACAAGGCAACAACATCCAGTATCCAGGACACATGCAAATAAATTTGGTAGTTAGGATTTTGAAGATGATGGAAAAAGGAGATGAAGGTCATTATGGCTAATCTAATATTCCTTTGATACCAACGTTATCCAATATCTTTTCTTCATTTGATGTTAGCAAAATTTCATAAAATACCATGTATGCAAGAACTTAAAGAAGAAGTAACATAAATGAGACCATAAATACAATGCACACAAATGTTTGATAACAGAGTTCATCTAGTGTGGAATACATCTATGGGCCCTGCTTCAATAGTGGAGAGTTCGCTTCATTCATCTCAGCAAAAATAAAGGAAACTACATGGAAAAATACATCATTAGACCTCCAATCTTAGGAGTGACTAGAAATTTTACTATTCAAGATCCATCTTGTCCTCCTCATACTTTTGACTGTAAACATGACCTACTTTTGAAAGGTGTGTTGTTGTCTCGAACTATGTGCCCAACAATAAATTAAAAAGGTATTTTTCTTCCCTGACCCCTAAGATCTACTACTAAAATTCAAAAACAAACAGCACCATTGTGATCCATGTGAAATTATAAGAAAAATGAGTATAAACTTGACTATATTCTATCACTTTCAATTATGTCCCCTCAGGGAATCCTTTACAGTCCTCCACAGATTTTGCATAGAATATTCCCAGAATATACCTTGTCTTGAAAATGTGTCAGTGGAAAAGTTCCACCCTTCTAGTTTTGGGCCTATGTCATTGTTCCACTGATGTAGGTTTCACGACTACTTCACCCGCTCTCTATTCATTCGTCAATCTCATGCTCACAACTTGAATGCCTTTTTATGAAATGTTTTGGGTAGACTTACGAACTCATGAGTTGGAAATCCTAGTTGGCTTGATAAAATTGGCTCGTTGGTTGGGTGATGGTTGGGGTTCAAACCCTGCAACCCATTTTAAAACAAAATACAAGAAAATTGCTAAATAAATCATCGACATATCTAACCATCGTCACTTGTTTGATAAACTATTAACACATAACACTGACCACCAATAAATATAAATAAATTTTCGTTTCCAAGTTGTCGATGTCGTCAGTACAATTATAATAGTTCGTCATTTTTGAAACCGTTGCCCATATAAATTTAAACGTAAGCATAATTGTTTCACTATTTGTTTGAAAATTGTTTAGGCATGAGCATTGAATAGCCTTCCCATAAAAATTTTGTTAACCATCCAACATAATATAACCATCATATAAACTTAAGAATTGTTTGTTAACCAAACTATCTATAGTTTGACTGTTGAAATTCGGCGTAAGTAGATGTTGCTATATTTGGTGGTTCTGCTAAATTTAACTGCCACTAAAAACTTTCGCTAAATTTATCCAAGGTACACCAAATTTAACTGAAGATTTGGTCAGACTGTCAGACTTAGTAATGACCAAATTTATCTGGAGCTATGCTAAACCTTGTATTTTGCCAAGTTTGTCCGCAACTTTGACTAGGCATAACTTTTGCATATGGACTCGGATTGAGGCCAAATTTGGTCCATTAGAATCAAGATGACGAGCTCTTAAATATTGTTCTAGTTTTGCTACAATATGAGGACTTATTTTTTTGGGCCATTAGGGATCCACTTGGATCATTCCTCCCCACTAAATGAATTTTGGTCCTCCAAAAGTATAAATAGGTATTACAATCTAGTGTACTTTAATATGCATAACAAATTTCTCTAACAAACCACACTTTCTTCTCCTTTAGCTTTTTACTTCGAAGCCAGAAGTGATGAAATTGACACCTATATCCATATGCAAATTTTTAGTTTCCAATACATGTATGACTTGCAAGATCGTACTTTCTAAGAGTTTATATCACAGTCCTGGTTAAGTTTTACAAGAGAAACCATACCCTTTTTTATCAAACTGAAGGCAAAAACATCACTATGTTGCACACTTTTCCCATCTATGTTGTGACAATGCCAACCCAGGTTTTTCATAGAAATGCATTGTAAATATTTTACAAGATATATGTAAAAAGGGATGAGTTAAAGGTACATGGAGTCCAAAGCTGAGGTGGAGGATTTATTGCTTGGATGTTAAGGTTTTCTTGTGCGGAAAATATGAATTGCTTGAACAACCATTAAAGGTTGGTGGTGCATGATTTTAATGGACTACTTCCTAAATTAAATGGTTTGTAAAAGAAATTACATAAGCCCATGTGCTTGAGAAAATTAACAAGGAAAGAGGACAGGAAAATTTATGCAGGATGAGACTAAGCAAGGCAGCAAGGACAAGGATGGAAAATCCATGTAGAAAAAGGAAAAGAAACAGTAGAGAAAAATGGGAGGGATGGAAAGGATTTTCTCATTCATTCTTAGAGGTAGAGAGCACCCATTCAAGCAGAAATTAGTGGGAATAGAGCAGAGTAACAACTCGTGGAAGAGAATAGAAGAGAAGATAAGAGAAGGGATTTTTCCTCTAGTTCCGTAGAGGTTATGGGTTGGCATACTAGTCTCTAGATCCCTGTAATAGCTTGGGGTCCCTGGAGGTTGTGGGTTGAGATAGGTATATTTAGAGCCCTATAACATATTGGGATCCCTAGAGGTTTTGGGTTGAGATAGGTATCTCTAGAGCCTCGTAACAGCTTGGGTCCCCTGGAAGCTATGGGTTGAGATAGGAATCTATGGAGCCCTGTAAAAGCTTCGATCCTATGGAGATTATGGGTCGAGATAGTAGTCCCTGGAGCCCTAGACAACTTAGGAAGAGGATAGCCTTGAGTTAATATTTGCAGTGGATTCTAGAATTCCTAGAAAGGAGGTGAATCCTTTGTTTTATTCATGAGGATGGAGGTGGCGAACCTTTGTATTCCTTGTGCATTATTTACTACAGCAAACAGCTAGAGGGATTGAGGAAAGAGGTCCTCTGGAGTCCTTATTCTAGCTGGATTATTGGTGTTACAATCCTCTAAGCAAGCCCCCCTTACTCTCTAGAATTTGGCTTAGGGGTGACAGCTACAAGTGAGCTTGGTTGCAGTTGTTTAAGGTTGGGTGGAGAGTCCTTGTCCTAGACTTAGTTCCCCTGTAAATCTAAACTACCATTCTAGTCTAGAATGGCTCTAGATCTTTGGATTGTAATGTTGCTACTGATGTAATGAGCATGTCAATACACCTTTATGTGGAAATGGCACGCATAGTTATGACTAAAATATAAATATATGTTGCATCTTTGGAATGAATGATGTTGATAAAAACATATAGTGTGTAGCATATTGAATAATGCTTTGTATGATAGCTAACTAGAGTTGTATATTTATACTGAAACAATAACCTGTATGCAAAGCTTATTTGGGTTGTTAATTATAGATATGAAAATAGAATGAATACATTATGAAATGTTACAGGAAGTGGAAGGATCCACAGGGATCTGGATTAGAATCTTGGAAACATTAAGCATAAATGCCCTTTCTATTAATCTAAAATGATTACATAAGAGACCACATGTTTAGCAAGGTCTATGTTTGCACATGAGTCTTTATGCACCTAGCAACAAGCCTATGAACTCGTACAAGAGGCATTGTGTTAACAATGGAAGCATTATTCTTCCTTCCAAGTGTAAGGATAGCCTAAAACCCTTGTAGTAAGGCTTATCTAGCCTTGCAACTTAAGTAGCCTGGATGTCTTCCACTAGCTTCATGGCACAACTAGCTAGGCCTAGAAGTCCTTGTGTAGTGCCATGGAGCTACTTATAGGCCTACTTTGGAGTCTAGAGCTCCCCGCATGTTCCAAGCAAGGTGGATCCCTTCTGGATATCATTGCAGGTCCTTAGCAGAGATACTACAAGAGTGCTTATGCCTGCACCCCTCGAAATTCCTTTTTCCTATACAGGGATTGTCTAAAGGATAAGAATTGGTTAGAGTGGATTTTTCCCAAGCTCAAGAGGGGTAGCATCATAGGGTGCATTAGCAAGCCACTTTTACCATCGTCATTATCAAACGTTGATGTCATTTGTGATTTCTATAGAACCTATGTGGTAGAGTCATGGTCGAAATGACTAGTGAGAGGTGATCTATGAAGAGTTGGATTATGATCTCTCGAAACTTAGTAAAATCTAAACTAGGTGCATCACATAAGGCCTGGCAAGGTTCCCCTAGTCGGTTCATGGCAGAGTTCGAGTGCAAGCTTTGATGTGGTGTAGGAAGGGTGAAGCCCTAGATTATAAGATAATTTGGGAAACCCTTGTCCCCTCACTAGGTAGAACCTAATCGTTGAAGGTTGTTATTGGTGCATCAATTTTCCCTTTATTGTGATTGGAAGAAAGATATGAAATAGCTTTGAACCTCCATCCTGGAATTTTAACTACATTACCCACAGGGATCGGTTGGGATGAAGTTGGCAAGATGAGTTGGCTGATGCATCAATCTGGTGGACCTTCCATTATTTGGGAGTGGTGCCCAGAGAACAATGCAGCCCAATGGTTAAACACCAGAGAACATGCAGGCAGAGAAAAGATAAAGGGATGGGATGATGTTAGTCGGGAAATGTTGACAGCCATGCTAGCCTGGTGGCTATGCTATTGGCCATAGGTGAACCCCCAACATGTCAAACCACTACAGTGAACCTAGAGGTATAAGGAGTGTCGTGGAGGAAAGCATTGGGAGAGTTCTGGTGGGATGACATGTGCTGAGTAACTATAACACTAGTCGGGAGTGTGTCCCATTGATCATGTGACCTATAGGCTTTATCCCAAAAGAAAGTAAGGATGCACATAAGAAAATATTGGGATAAATCCAGCAGGATTACATGTGCCCTGCAGTCATGCTATTGGATAGAAGTTGTGCATGTGGGGTCAAGCCAGGATGGCCTCCAGGTACACCTGGGCATGGTGTGATTGGTGTGGGAGAGGCACACCTTCTAGGTAATCTCGGTGGGACCCACACATAGGTGAAAAGGGGAACAGATAAGGAAGGATTTAGGTAGTAGTGAGTCATATAACATAGGTATGACCTCATGGGAAGGTGCGTAAGTCTCGATGCTTCCCCATTGGTTGAAGATAAATCCCACCATCCACACAAACCTAATGGAAGTAACCCGATGAATATCAAAGGAGAATGTTAGGACACGGGCATTGGGATGGCATCATCAAGTGGGACCCACGCAGATTGAGAAAAAGGTGTAGCAGAAGGATTTGTTGAGATAGTGTCTCAGGGTGAGTTGCTGCAGAGTGATGAAGTAATGTCCCATGTGGACTAATCAGAGGTGAGGTGAGCAGAGATAAGGCCCACCAATCACGTGGTTGTGACACCCTACCTTGGTGATGTAAGTAGGAGGAGGAGGGGAAGGGTGGTGCAATTTCCCTAGACTGTTAAAGGCAGGGGCATGAACGAGTATTGTCCGATGGGGGAGCTAGAACCCTCAGCTAGAAATTGAGCTGGAACCCAATTATGTCACCTCCTTTCCAAGTTAACATCTGAGCATGTTAGCTCTTTGAAATTCCATGTGCTCCATCAACCTTCCTAATGAACCTCATCATTGGGTAACTATATAGACCTTAATTCACCTCCTAGCATAGTCAAATCAACTCTTCTCACAATTTATTACATATTTTGATTATATTTTGTTTAATGAGATGAGTCAAAGTGAGATATGTTGGCATTATGGCACAGGTTTGGAAGATTTGATGCTATGGCATTGGTGTTTTCCTTGATGGCAACTCACCTTGGTGACAGATCACAATTCAGGCACTCAGAAAGAAGAAAAAGACATATACGCAGGTTCACTTTGACAAAGCCGCGTATACACGTGGGTTGAATGTTACAAAAGCACGTATATGTTGGAAAACTTACTTTTGGACCGTTGTAGTTAGTCCTTGGTATTTGAACCTATGGTTTTGGACCATGGCGTCTCGTCAGATGTGTTGATCCATAGTATTGGGTCCATGGTATTGGTTTATTATGGTTTTGGACCATGGTATTGTGAAAGGCCTAAGACTATAAAAGAGGAAGGAGATCATGTGGAAAAGGATCATCTGAAATATTGTTGAATATCTGAAAAAGTGGTAGATCTGGAATACTGGTAGTTGGGTTATGGTGTAGATCTGGATCTGAATAAAGGAGGAACCTTAGCGCAAAGAGAAGGATAAGTTCTATTGATGGGTCATAATCTTTAAGCTTGAATGATAGTATCTTTGTATGATTTTGGTCTGCTATATGTGGTGCTTGCTTGATCTATAACACTGATAATCTAGGTTAATTAGTGTTTGAATATATGAAAGTGCAAATTATCCTTTATAGATCTGTACGCAGGTTTAGTGAAGCGAAGGCACGTATACACACTGATTGAGTGAATGAAAACAGCGTATACGTAGGTTGTTCCAAACACAGAGGCGTATGCATGCATGTTGCAGGTTATTGAAATAGCGTATATATTTTGAGTTCTGATCTAGCTGCTTCTGTTTATTGCTGCTATGTTCTGGGTTTAGATTTTGGTGTGTGGTTTCTGGTACTGTGTTTTGGGTACAGCTGTCAGAGAAGTATCTACTTGATTCAGATCTATTGGTGAAAAGGAGATTGATTGATGGAGAAATTCTTAATGATTGATTGATGTTCATGGATTGAGTCTGAAAATTTATGAAATGTGGTCCCTGGAAGAAAGAGAAGGTTGTAGCCTTCTGTAGGCCAGCACCTACGTACTAGTATCTTGGCTAGTGCAAGAGC
>APFE031400791.1:135250-175268 GCA_000404065.3 Pinus taeda
GAACTCAAAACTATGGCTTATGGTATCCTAGAGATACAGATCTCACTCTTCATGCTTATACAGATGCAAATTGAGCTAGAAGCGTGGATGACAGAAAGAGCACAAGTGGTGGTGCATTCTTTATGGGTTCCAGATTAGTATCTTGGTTTAGCAAGAAACAGAGTTCGACTACCTTATCTACAGCTGAAGCGGAATATGTGGTAGTTGCATCTTGCTGCACTCAACTCCTTTGGATGATGCATACCTTGCAGGATTTTCAGATCACTTGTACACCAACTATCTCCATCTTATGTGATAATACAAGTGCAATCAACATTCCAAAGAACCCAGTCATGCATTCAAAGACCAAGCACATACCGATCAAGTATCACTTTCTCCGGGAACAAGTGATGGAACAAAAGGTCAAATTGGAGTATGTTCCTTCTAAGGAACAAGTTGCTAATATTCTCACCAAACCACTGCCCAGGGAAGCTTTTGAATATCTCAGACATAAGCTAGGAGTAGTTGATGCATAATCTTGTTGTTAAAAGTGTATGTTTCAGAGAAAAAGTGGTGTATGTGTGTTTCCTGATCTGGATCAGCATACATATGCCGGTTTGTGCAGAGACGGTCGCATATATGGAGGTTTGGTGGGTATCTATAGGGACAGGCTCTGGTTGAAGATATCCTGATATAGGCCATCCGGCATAGGTTTAGGGGGAGCAGATAAACTTATAATGATGCATTGTTTGCATTATCTTCAAAGCTTTTGGTTCTATTTCATAGCTGCTGTTGGTGTCAGGTGGAATAGAGGCGGAGGGAGAACAGAAGGAAATCTTGGTTGCTGATTTGAATGGTGATTGACAGATGCTGCTGATATCAGATATTATTGTTTTTCATAAGTCCTTCTCTACATATTTCGTCTCTATGTCATGTATTTCTTTATGGTGTCAAGGTCATGTATCGGCCTATTTTGGTTTTCCCACTATGCCTGGGATGAAGATATAATGTCTTGGTTGTCATATGTAATTCTGATGTATCCCCACTTGGTTGGGTGGATGATCCCCACGTGGTTGATGGATGTATGCATTGAGTCTTTTGGTGATAGGAAGGTCTATTATGATGTATGTGTCATGATTCTTCTTGAAGAACATCTTTTGCAGATCTTGACTACAATCAGGGGTAGCATGGTCAGCACAGCATGCACTTAGGGGGATTACAACCCTTTGCCCTTAATGACAAAGGGGGAGAATGATCTTGAGGATCTTGGTGTTGCCATCAAGTCCAAAGGGGGAGATTGTTGGCATTATGGCACAGGTTTGGCAGATTTGATGCTATGGCACTGGCGTTGTCCTTGATGGCAACTCACCTTGGTGACAGATCACAATTCAGGCACTCAGAAAGAAGAAAAAGACATATACGCAGGTTCACTTTGACAAAGCCGTGTATACATGCGGGTTGGACGTTACAAAAGCGCGTATATGTTGGAAAACTTACTTTTGGACCGTGGTAGTTAGTCCTTGGTATTTGAACCTATAGTTTTGGACCATGGCATCTCATCAGATGTGTTGATCCCTAGTATTGGGTCCATGGTATTGGTTTATTATGGTTTTGGACCATGGTATTGTGAAAGGCCTAAGACTATAAAAGAGGAAGGAGATCATGTGGAAAAGGATCATTTGAAATATTATTGAATATCTGAAAAAGTGTTAGATCTGGAATACTGGTAATTGGGTTATGGTGTAGATCTGGATCTGAATAAAGGAGGAACCTTAGCGCAAAGAGAAGGATAAGTTCTATTGATGGGTCATAATCTTTAAGCTTGAATGATAGTATCTTTGTATGATTTTGGTCTGTTATATGTGGCTCTTGCTTGATCTATAACACTGATAATTTGGGTTAATTAGTGTTTGAATATCTGAAAGTGCGAATTATCCTTTATAGATCTGTACATAGGTTCAGTGAAGCGAAGGCGCATATACACGGTGGTTTAGTGAATGAAAACAACGTATACACAGGTTGTTCCAAACACAGAGGCGTATTCACGCATGTTGCAGGTTATTGAAATAGCGTATATATTTTGAGTTGTGATCTAGCTGCTTCTGTTTATTGCTTCTGTGTTTTGGGTTCAGATTTTGGTGTGTGGTTTCTGGTACTGTGTTTTGGATATAGTTGTCAGAGAAGTATCTAATTGATTCAGATCTATTGGTGAAAAGGAGATTGATTGATGGAGAAATTCTTAATGATTGATTGATGTTCATGGATCCAGTCTGAAAATTTATGAAATGTGGTCCCTGGAAGAAAGAGAAGGTTGTAGCCTTCTGTAGGCCAGCACTGACGTACTAGCATCTTGGTTAGTGCAAGAGCTAAAGGGGGTTGTAGCTCCCTTCCAGGAGAAGCTGGAGAACGAGAGAGGGTTGTAGCTCTTTGCAGGTTGCAGCCTGCGTACTGGTAAAGGACTACACCAGTAGATTGTAAAAGAAGTTTCTAATTTAAAAGAAGAAAGAGACGAATTGTAGTAGGTGGTTTTCACCCACATTGGGTTTCCACCTTATATCTTGTGTTCTTGTGTGTGATTGTCTTTCTGCTCTGTTTTACTGTTCTGGTTACTGGTTATTTTATTATGAATCATAGATTAACAATCATCATCAGAAAGATAAAGTAAATTAAAAGTTTGCTTGGTATACGCGGGTTTCCTTCTGCATAGTTGCGTATATATGCAGGTTTAATTAACTGAAGTAGTGTATATCATTTGATTTTGAAAAAGGAATATTTGAATTGATAATACTGATTCACCCCCCCTCTCAATATTATTTCCAACAAGATATTATGCCTAGTGGACTAATGTGCATTGAATGCAGGGTTGTGAGAGAAAATCAGGGGATTTTGGCTAGATTAAGGGCTAAAACTTGAATGAGACAAGGAAGAGAGATTGTAGGAGGTAAATCCTCCTCATTTAATCCTCCCTCATTTGAATATTCCTCCATCAATCACACTAGCTTGAAGTACAAGAAGCCAAGTCATGGACACCAAAAGGCAGCAGAGCAAGTGACAATTAAAAAGTTAATTTATCTCAAGTTTGGGAGCCGAGCCTCCCTAAATTTAAGGAAGTCATTGGAGACTTCAGTTGTATAAATAAAGAGGCCTAGAGCCTCATTAGGATTTGAATTTTTGTTGTAAAAACACTAGTCATTTTTGAGTTCAAGACTTGTGGAAGGCATTGCTATGTAATTTCCTGTTTTGATAATAAGAATGAGCATTTTCTTGATCCAGCATTGAGTTAACTCAGAGATCTGAAGCTCTTGGGTTAGGGCCCAAACCTAGAAGCTAAGGCTCATCTTCTTTTATTTATATGCTTAAATTGATTTCATAACACAATGGTTGAATTGTCTTTAGGATTATTTCATTGCAAGTAGTGTAGATTTGATTAGTTGCTTATTAGTTTTCTTCCATTTGTGCTTTACTTGAGCAGTAGTTTAGAAGAGATAAAGGAACATCAAAAAATTGTCAATAGGTGTTTTGGCCTCACTTCTTCGTTTAGGAATCATGATTTGAGGAAAGAACTCATATGCAGCCCGAAAAAGTCAAAATTCTACTTTATCATAGAATTTAGGGTTTCATGTACTTAGGCCAGCATTTGATCAGTTTGCAAGCATAGAATTTAGTTATCATTTCTTACATCTTCAATATTGCATTATATATCATCAATGGTTCCATCTTATTTTGCAAATTTTCCTCATGCATGAAGTAGACAACTATCTCATGAAATTTTGTTTTCCTAGATCATTGTAATTCTCCTTGTTTACATGATTTTTTGAATAAATATCAATGTTTGATGCAGTACAGGTGTTTCAGAAGTACAAAGAGATCTCATAGTTAGCAACCTCCCTCCAACTTCATCCATCCATGATCCTTCCTTTCTTTCACTAAAACCCTCACCAATTTCATATTTTCACAAGGAAACTTATCCAAGCTTGTTGAGCAAATCCAACCATCTCCCAACCTTGGTTTTGAATTTTGAAGTGATTCGAGGCACACCCTTGCCTCATTACATCCACCAACCACCTTACCTAAGCCTTCCATTACCTTCAACACCCATCCTTTTTCTCTCAGTTGCATCCTATAGAAATATAGGGAATCTTGTAGGTTCTTAGGACATCCTATAGGTTTTACTGTAGTGGCCTGTTTTGAGGCTGAATTGAGGGAAAAGACTCTAGGAAGCTAGAAAATGTCACCTACTGGTCTCCCCAACCTTCTAACCATTCACCATCATCCTTGGACCACCTGCCACATCATCAAAAGAGATCATCTTGCACACTTTCACATTAAAAAGGGAAAAAACAGAAAAACAGATTTATTTTAGAAATTTACATGCATAGCAGTAGAAGTTTGATGCTTTGAATTTGCATGCTTAGGACAGTAGGATTGCATACATGTTAGCTTAGTATTCTTTTGAAGCATAACCTCTTTGAATTTAGTTCTAAAATGATGTGTTTTAGCATTTGGTTTCAGTCTTCTTCCTTACTGCAGTAGACAAGATTTCTCATAGAGTATATTTCTCTTTCTCTCATGAGCAATCAAGCTTCTTCTGAATCCATAGAAGTTTGGCTTGAAAGACCCTAGTGGTCTATCGCCAATTGAGCAATGCAAAATAGAAGACCCATCACTTTTACTTGTGTATACATCACTGTCACCTCCAAGTTTGTACGAACCCTTGGTTGATAAAGTAAAGTTGGTAGCCCAAGGAGTTGCAGCATTCTTGCTGCAATACTGGTGCTCATCACTTTTGGCAGCGTTGTCAGGGAGGTGTCTAAGTAATATGTGATTACTGCTTTCTTTCTTCCATTTCTTGTTTCTAATATTCTTCTTTTAGTTTCATTTCTACAAGAGTGCTTTAGTTTGCTTTCTTTTCCATTCTGCATTCTTTGCTTTCCTTTCCATTCTACAAGTAAGATTTCATTCAAGAAGCTAGTTTTCATTTAGTCTGCAATTTCAATTCCGCAATAATTTTCAAAGTTTGGAAAAACACAAAACAAAAAAAAAAACACTTCTTTCATGCATCATAGGAATAGGGATATCTTACGGAATTTTTTTCCAAATACCCCTACCACCTTAAACAGCCAACCTTTCCTCTTCTTTAGTGGCTGTGAATTGGAGGAGCCCATAGGTGAGCAACCAACAATATTTGAAGAGCCTACATGGGAAGAAGAAGAAGAAGAAGAACCTATTCCTACTGACCCAATGGCTAAAAATACAAATGATAGAGGAAATAGAGAAAGAGTTGAGGGTGTCTTCCCCATCAAGGAAACCAATGGGGATACTAAGATGAAGAATATAAGCCCATCTACCCTTCCTCATTTCCATGGCCTGACCATGGAAGATCCAGACACTTTCTTGTTTGAGTTTGTTGTCATATGCAGAACCTATGACTACACCAATGATGATCAGAAGGTAAAACTATTCCCATCCACTCTCAAGGATGCAACTTTGCGATGGTTCATGGGTTTACCTAGGGATAGCATCACAACTTGGGCTTAGATGCAACAAGCTTTCAAAAACAAGTATCGAAATTACTACAGGTCTAAAGACACTAAAGAGGAAACTTTTAGGATGACCTTAGGGCATGATGAATCCCTAGAGAATTATGAAGAAAGATTACAGCTTAGCTACGAAAGGGCCAAGTGCACACTTGACCTTGAGTCATTGAAGCTAGTTCTTCTTAGAGGGGTAAAGGAATATCTTCTGGATACCGTAAACTTTTTAGCAGGAGGGGAAATCTACTAGTTACCCTATGAGGATATCAAGATTGTCTTTAGAAACCATTCTAAGGCAGCTAGGAAAAGGGTAGAGGTAGTCAACCTATGGTCTGCCTATCCTCTTCCAATAAATCCATCAAGGGTGAAATTGGAAACATGCTAGAGGATTTCAAAAGTGAGATGCTACAAACCCTTTCCCTACAGATGGACACTATGCACATTAAGAGAAAACAGGAGGAAGCAGAGAGAGCCTTAGCCATTTTCTACCCTAGATGCACAAGGAGGCTCCCTCAGAATCAATGTTCATTGAATTCAATTGGAATCTACTTAGTCTGAGAAGAAAACCACTCCACAGATAAGTGCCCTTCTCTACCAGGACTAAAAGTTGTATATCAAGGAGTTGAAGGGGTAACTGAATAGTTCTGCTACATAAATCAAAATAGACCTCATGGGCCTCAACCATACCAACAAGGAATGAAAGGGTCATCCCATGCATATTACAACCGCAAAAAAGTCACATCCATTCCCTCTTGGGCCCCCCTACTCATCCTTCCTAGTCTACACCTCCTCCTTGGTCCTTTGCACCTCAGTATCATTCCCAACCGACCAGCCAATCATTTCAACCATATGCTCCACCATAGCCTTAGTGGAGTACACTACCCCAGGGGTGGAGTCCCCCATACAACAATGCTCTAGTCTTATTGCCTTCACCACCTGCTCAACCACAACTCTTACACCCTCCTCCACCTAAACAACCATAGATGCCTGCCCATCCAAATTCGAACCCGAACAACAGACATGCACCACAAGTATACAATGGAGAGACATCCTATCATGCTTATGTTGTGGAGAGTCAGGAAATCAACCTGAGATTTGGGAGAGTATTCCAAAACACCCAGTCTATACCTTCACCTAGGGAGGTTGAGGAAGAAAGAGAGGAAATCATGCCTAAATTAAATCCACCACCATTTCCTAAGAGATTAACCCAACCAATCTAACTTACCTCGAAAGAGACTGAACTTCTAGGAGGATTGAAAAATTGATGTGTCAAAATTCCACTTCTCCAAGCTATAAAAGATGTACCAATTTACAACAAGTTGATTAAGGAGAAGTGCTTCAAACATCCAAGGAGGCAAAAAAGAGATGCCCCTACCATGAATGTCATTGGATAGCTGTCCGACTTAATACTGGGGTAGGTAATATGTCCAAAGTATTTAGACCCTGGAAGCCCTATAGTACATGTGCACATCAATGGTACCATTGTCCCACACAATTTTATTGATCTTGGGGCTGCCATTAATGTGATGACCAAGGACACCATGCTCAATCTCAACCTCCAGGGTTCATTGAGAAAGACCGCAACAGTCCTACAACTTGTAGACCACTCCATAGTGACCCCTGAGGGGATTGTGGAGGATGTGATGGTCTCCATTGACTCTTGGGAGTACCCTACAGATTTCCTAATTATCCAGCCTAAGGCCAAGATTACTGGTTACCATCTCATCCTTGGGAGGCCCTGGTTAGCCACTATTGATGCCTACATTAATTACAAGGCTAGAAATATGACTATAAAAAATGGCCATATGTGAAAGTAGTTAGTCTTGTACCCTCCTTCCTAGCCATCTCTATAACATGACTCACCTTTATGGCTGGAAGAGGAGGAAGAAGGTGAATTTTATTCCGCCCAACTCTATACCTTAGAAACAACCATGGGAGCAGGACAACTGGATGAATATGATTTGATTGAACACATACTCCAAAGGCCAACTCTTGGTACATTGTCCTTAGAAGAAGTAGCAAAGGAAACCAAAAACAACCATCAGATTGATCTATGCTTACCTGATTCCAACCCTACCCATGTCAAAACCATAGAATTCGACCCTAAGAGAACTTTGAAAATCAATCCATCTCTTTTTGTTCACTAAGAAAAAAAGTTGTGCAACATGCTAAAGGAACATCGGGATGCCTTTGCTCAGAGTTACAAAGAAATGAAGGGAGTGCACCCCTCGGTGTGTACTCACCACATTTATATCAAATAAGGTTGCAAACTAGTCCAACAACTGCAAAGGAGGATGAATCCAGCTCTCAAGGATATAGTCAAATAAGAATTGCAAAAGCTGCTAGATGTAGGATTCATTTACCCTATCTCAGATAGTGAGTGGGTCTCTCCTTTGGTGTTGGTTCCAAAGAAAAATGGTAAGTGGAAGATTTTTGCCGATTATAGAGAGTTAAATAAAGCCACAAAGAAGGACCATTTCCCTCTACCTTTCATTGACCAAGTGCTAGATGGCTTGGTAGGGAAAATGTTTTTCTCTTTCCTAGATGGTTTCAGCGGGTACAATCAAATCCAGATCATCTTGGAAGACCAGGATAAAACCACCTTCACTTGTTTTTGGGGTACTTTCACATAGAGGGTCCTTCATTTTGGCCTATGCAATGCTCCTGCCAGTTTCTAGAGAACAATCCTGAGTATCTTTGCCAAGCTAGTCCATGATACAATAGAGATTTCTATGGATGATTTTACACCTTATGGGTGTGATTTCCAAGAGGATTTATCCAACTAAGGTAAAGTGCTGAACAAATGCATTGAAATGAACCTATCACTTACTTCCGAAAAATGTGAGTTCTTGATTACTGTAGGGATTGTGCTAGGTCATTCAATATCCCAGCAAGGACTGCAGGTGGACCCAAACAAAATACCTATAATCCAAAGGGTCCCACCTCTGCAAAAGCAGAGAGATGTCAAAAGTTTTCTAGGTTTAGCCGGATACTATCAGAGGTTTAAAAAAGACTTCAGCAATTTAGCTTCCACTTTATTTGGGTTGTTGGCCAAAGAATATGAGTTTATATGGTCAAAAAGCTCTCAAGAGGCCCTGGACACCCTGAAGGACAAGTTGACCACTGCACCAATTCTCTGAGGCCCAAATTGGGTCCTTCCTTTTCATATACATGTTGATTCCTCACACAAAGCCATAGGGGTAGCTCTAGGCTAGAGAGAGGAAAAGTTTCCTTATGCCATTTACTTTATCAGTAAGAATCTGTCAAAGGCCGAACTGAACTACACAGTGACCGAAAAGGAGCTCCTAGCTGTTGTGCATTCATTGAACAAATTTAGGCATTACATTAAAGGCTATCAAACATTTGTACATATTGACCATGTTGCAATCAAATATTTAATGAATAAAATTGATGTTAATGCCTGGATTATCAGATGGTTACTTTTATTATAGCAATTTGATCTCACTATTCTTGATAAGCCTCACAAGGAAAATGATGTTGCAAATTTTTTGTCCAGATTAACTTTGTCTACAAGTGAGGAAGGAATTGTTAATGATCAATTATCAAATGAAAACTTATTCGCCATTTTAGTTCTCTCTCCATGGTTTGCCGACATAGAAAACTATTTAGTATCTACATAGTTCCCACCGAATTTGTCCTCCAAAGAGAAAAGCAAGATTGTGAGGAAGAGCACCCCATTGACTTGGATTGGGGGAAACCTCTTCAAACTAGGTCCAAATCAAATTTTGAGACGATGTGTTAGGGAGGAGGAAGTCTTTGACATCCTTCTGACCTGTCATGATGGACCTTGTGGAGGTCACTTTGCAGCAAAGAGGATGGAATTCAAGGTATTACAAGTTGGTTATTATCGGCCCACTCTTCATCAGGATGTGAGAAGGTATACTAGTCAGTGTGATCGGTGCCAAAGGATGGGAAAACCTACTCTAAGGGATGAAATTCCTCTGTAGCCTCAAGTGACTTTCGAGCCATTTACAAGTGGGGCATCGATTTCATTGGACCTATTGACCTGCCTTCCAAGAAAAATCAGTACATAATTGTGTGCACTAACTATTTGACTAAGTGGGCTGAAACCAAGGAAATCAAGGCAAAAACAAAGGAGAAGGTGGTTGAGTTCTTAAGGGAGAGTGTATTTTACAAGTTTAGGTACCCTAGAGAACTGGTCATTCATCAAGGCAACTAGTTTACATCCAACATGATTGAAGACTTGTTAAGCCAGCGGAAGATCAAGCATAGAACCTCCACTCTCTATCACCCACAAGCTAATGGGTAAGTGGAGGTGACCATCAGAGCACTAGAGGGAATTCTGACCAAAGTGGTTTGCAGCAGTAGAAAATATTGGGCAGATGGATTAGTTAAGGCCACCCAGACCTACAATACCACCTGGAAGACCACCACTGGATTCACACCCTATGAGTTGGTCTATGGGAGAAAGGCCCTATTGTCCATTGAATTTGAGTACAATACGCTGAGGATGGAAACCCAACTAGATCTAGATCTTAGCAGTGCACAAAAAGAGAGATTTCTCTAGTTGAATGGGTTACATGAGTTTAGAATATAAGCCCTCCTACGTATAGAGGTGACCCAAATTTAGAGGAAGATATGGCATGATAGGAACATCAAGGACAAGCAATTTCAAGAAGGTGATTGGGATTTCTTATATGATTCCATATATAAATACTTCAAGGGCAAGTTAAGGACTATATGGTTAGGGCCTTATGTCATAGAGAAATGTCATAATAATGGTTCATTTCATATTAGAACCATAGATGCATAGGCCATTCCTTTACTTATTAATGGGAACAGATTGAAATTTTACAAGAGGCCATTGTCAAAGCAAGAGTTCATTGACAGTATCAGAAAAATAGTGATGGTGGTGGATAAAGTCTTAGCTCCTACCTCATCAAGTCACTGAGAAAAAAAAGAAAAAAAGGAGAAAAAAAATAAATAAGGAGACTTAGGTGAAAACCTCCATGAGGCACTTGAGTCCCACTGTTGGGTTGAAAACCTCTTAAGGCAGCCCAGTGATGTCGAAACAAACAAAACAAAAAAGAAATAAAAAAGATCTCTGGGTGAAAACCTCTCTTGAGGCACCTAGGGCAAGTAGCTAGGATGAAAACCTATTGGAGGCAGACTAGTTGTTTTCAATAAAAATAGATAATAAAAAAAAAGGAGAAAAGAGAAATTATGAAAATATTGTTTGCAGGTCAGCATGAGGACGATCAAAGCAACAAAAGAGAATCAAAAGGGACCTATTCAGCTCATATTTTTATTTCTCCATTCATTATCCTTCACCATTCCATAATTCCTTCCATTTTTCCACTCACTTGCCTCAATTTGCAAGGGTTATATGTTTTCTACAGGATTCCTTGTAAACCTATCAGATTCCCTGAAAACCTACAAGATGATCCTATAGGAATTGAAGTGGCTTGGGAATCCTAAAGGAAGTAACCCTAGAGCAAGGGGATGACCTTCCCATGTCAAATAAATAAAGTCCTACTCCACCATCTCATCGCCATACCTCTCTCCACCATGATCACCCCTACATTCATTAAAAAAAAAAAAAATTAGTTTAAAAAAATTACAGTTTTCAAAGAAACACACACAGAGATAAGAGGATGAAGACATAGAGCAAGTGAACAGCACCAGAAGGCTATTTTTCCTCATGCATAAATCCCTAGGACCCTTATTTGCCCATTCCAATCATCCTCAAGTTCCAGCAGTAGAAAATGATTAAATTTTTTGAGGGGGAAGCAATGACAAGACATCCTGTAGGAAATCCTGTAGGAGCCTATCCCACAAAATAGAAATCATAGGTTGCAATCATCTTCAAGTATGGAGATCCAAACATAGAAGAAGCTCCCCCAGAGCCTAGCAGCATCATCAGCATCATCATCATCAGCACCAGCTACGTGCACGTCGAAGAAAATCATGAAAGGATAATAAAAAAAGAAGAAGAGAAAAGAACATGCAGCTAACACACAACAAATACTTCATTTCTTCAAAAAACTGCATCAATGTATCATTACCATAGGTAAGTATCTCGCTTCCACTCTCTCATTCACATAATGTGATCAAAAGATGTAAAAGTTGTGAAAGAGTTAGTTTATAAGTGAAAGGTGGCCAGTTAACTTGACCACCTTTGTTCAGTCAACGAGGACAAAGCAGTTAGTCCTTCCACACGTGGTAGTAGTCAAGTCAACGAAAAGAAGGATGAGATCAAAACTAGTTAAGCTATGGATGCCCAAAGTGGGAGTTGATTATGAGATGAGGAGAATGATGATGTGGTAGTGGGACCAATGGTCCGAAAATATATATTCATACCTCGGCTGCTAGCACAACACCTGACTCAAATCACCTATAAGAGGAAATAAATGTTGATCCCCATGCGTAGAAGCATTCACATTCTTGAGGTTCACACTAGCAAAAATCTCTCTTGGCCCTCAGGATGTCTATAGGAAAGGAAATTTTCATTTTCTTCCTACACATGGCCACCTACAATATGCTATAGGAAATCCCACAAGATATAGTTAGATAGTCTACAGGATTGGTAGTGAGCAGCTTCAGAAGGGAAAAAAAGAGGGTGGCTTCATCAAGAAGTGTTAAGGAGGTAGGCTCTACATTTTCCCACATTTTTCCAAGTGAAAGGAACATAAAAAAAATCTTCTAGTTTGTTGAAATTGATTGCAGTATAGGGGAATTGTATACACAAAAATTTCAGTTAGATTTCCTCCTTCATTAAATTTTGTATCGGACATCTACACTCCTCCATCCATTAGAGAAAATGACAAGGGGCTTTAATATAAGGGAGTCCATCAACACCGTGAGGATTCATCAGCACCATCCTGTGCTAGAGATATTCACAAGGCATAATTGGATGGGTTTCTTTGAGAAATTGAGGGGGTATGATGATGAAGTAGCCAGAGATTTTTCTCTCTCCTTCACCCCACTAACTATGTCCCATTCCACTATTGTGGTGAGAGGCCTCTCCGTAGAATGCACCCTTGAACTCATAGGCATAATTACCACACTTCTCTTAGGAGTGACTTGGAGAAAGGAGGATAAGGGAAATAGCCAAACTGCAAAGAAGAAATTATTTTTAGAAGGAGAGGAGGCCATGGAAGACAAAAATTGAGTGAGGATAGCAAGCCTACCCTATCCTTGGAATGAAATTAGCTACCACCTTATAAATTATATCTCATGTGAAGTTAGGTACTGTGTGGTATATGGATACCACTTTAGGCTTCTTGAAGAATTTAGGTTTGGGGCAGACACACTTCCTCAACACAAACTCAACATACCCTACTTCTATATTCAACCAATGATATATATGAGCATGAAGGTGCAGGAAGGAAACCATCAATAGCTAGCCCATCTTGGGTTCATTAGACTCATCATATAAGATTCCCTCCAAAGCCTTAGAATTCCAATCACATGGGAAACTTTCATAGACATGCAAATATAGGGAGATATAAAAGCCCTTGAATATGACAAGAGCCCCACTGCTAGTGAAAAAGATGAATAAGAAACAGAGGAGGATGAAGGAGAAACTCGAAAATAGGAAGAAGAAATAGAGAGGGATGAAGAGGAAATAGATGAGGAAGAAGAGGAAGAAAAGGAGAAGTAAATTTGTGAAGAGATAAAAGAAGATGACAAGGAGGAAATTGATGAACAAAGTGAGGAACTAGAGAGAGAAGAAGAGGAGAAAGACAAAGATGAAAAGGGGAATAGAAAAGAGGAGGTAGAAGACAAGGATGAGTCACCTAGGGTGTCTGCAGAACCCACTTAGAGAGAGGTAGCAACTGCCCTCACTGCCCTCAACACCCCCATCAAACAAAAAGGCAAAAGATAGAGACAAACTCCATTATACTTTAGGACAAGAAAAAGTACAAGAATAAGGGAAAACCTCAAACTCCCACCAAGGTTCCTATTGTTATTGAAGAATCACCTAAACAATAGGAGAAGATGGATCCTCTTATGAAAACTCAAGGATAAGGATCGTCGGGACAAGCCTCCCCTAAGTCTCCTATCACTTTTGTGAGAAGGCATGTGACTAGATCTACCTCATCTAAAGGAAAGGGCATCCTATAGGATACATAGCAGGACCTACAGGAAGTAGAGGCAATCCTATGTGAAACTTTGTTAAACCTACAAGAAATTCAGAAATTGGATAAAGAAGGGAGTATGTAGCAAGAAACAAAGAAGGAGGATCCAGATCTAAGAGAACCTAGTCCTCAACCTAACCTTGACTCCTACTATAGGTTTATTGAAGGGGGTAGGATCATTCCACAAAATTTTCCATCCCATTATTCTTTGAGCTTGAGAAAGAAAGAGAAATAACACGTAAATGGATGCAAATTTCCAAGTCCAAGGGAGTGGAGGACATAGTTCACATGGAGGAAAAGCTCAAAGAGATGGGTAGAGAACAAAGTAGCCTAAGGGATAGAGAGGCCATAATGAAATCTCAGTTGGAGGCAAAAAATGCATGGTTGAAAGGACATCTACAAGAAAGAGAGAATCAATTGGCATCCATGGCCAGTCTATCCTTAGAGGCAATCCAGTGGAGGATGCCAACTAAGTCCTATGCATTATACCTTAAGGAGCAGTGGCTGATGTTCCAAATCAAGACCCTATCACAAAAAGGCACTATGCCATTCCAAGATTATAGATAGTTCATTGATCTTTGTGATCAAAGCACATTGGAGGATAGGGCTAAGATGTCTAAGTTCTCCCTATATAACTTAGCCTAGACAGATCTGAATGTATGTGACCCTATTGCAAAACTAGGGGATTTACAGTTGATGGTTTTGACATCATGGATGAAACATGAGGAACCAAGGGCTGTAGAAATGAAGAAGATAATGGCAAGGGAACAAATAGAGCCTCTCATGATAAGAGTTGAGTAGTCGAATCCAATGGTTGTCATTAGCATACATAACTTAATTGCAAATGACCCTCAACTTGCACCTAGCTATCTTGCTACCCAGGAGCAAGCAATTACACATTTTGAAGATATGTTCAGGCTGTTAGGGGATGATACCATGTAAGCTTGCCAAAGGAGATGGAATACTTTTCCATACAGTTCGAAAATCAAATAGTACCATTCTCTTCAAAGAATGAGAGAAGCACTGAACAGGACACCCATGTACAAGCAAACCCTCCAAAGACTCAAGGTCAATTGGATTGGCTTGAGACTCAGTCCACCACTGCTCTTAGGGATTTTATAGGGAAGGAAGGAAGAGGAAGAAAGAAAGCAGTGAGAGGATATTGAAAGGAAGGAAGGTTTCTATACACAATAAGAGGAAACTATAGCAGAAGCATGGGATGTCAAGGAGGCCACTAGAGCTATGAAAGAAATGGATATTGATTGAGTTTCTCAGAGGATGAGCAACACTTTCCATAGGGTTGATGATGAGTCTCATCATTGGATATGGACCTTAATTCACCTCCTAGCTTAGTAAAATAAATTATTCTCACAATTTATTACATATTTTGATAACATTTTGTTTAATGAGATGAGTCAAAGTGAGATATTATGCCTAGTGGACTAATGTGCATTAAATTTAGGTTTGTGAGAGAAAATTAGGGTATTTTTTCTATATTAAGGGTTGAAAATTGAATGATACAAGGAAGAGAGATTGTAGGATGTAAATCCTCCTCATTTACTCCTCCCTCATCCGAATATTCCTCCATCAATCACACTAGCTCAGAGTACAAGTAGACAAGTCATGGAGATCAAAAGGCAGTCGAGAAAGTGACTACTAAAGAGTTAGTTTATCTTGAGTTTGGGAGCCAAGCCTCCTTGGATTCAAGGAAGTCGTTGGTGACTTCATTTGTATAAATAAAGAGGCCTAGAGTTTCATTAGGATTCAAATTTTTATAGTAAAAACACTAGTCATTTTCGAGTTCAAGACTTGTCGAAGGCATTGCTATGTAATTTCCTATTTTGATAATGAGAATGAGAATTTTCTTAATCTATCACGGAGTTAACTCAGAGGGCTAAATCTCTTGGGTTAGGGACCAACCCTACCAAGAAAGACTCCTCTTCTTGTATGTGTATGCTTAGATTGATTTCATAGCTCAATGGTTGAATTGTTTTTAGGATTATTTCATTGCAAGTAGTGTAGATTTGATTAGTTGTTGATTAGTTTGATTCCATTTATGCTTTACTTCAATAGTAGTTTAGAAGAGATAAAGGAACATCAAAATTTTTTCAATAGGTGTTTTGGCCTCACTTCTTCATTAAGGGATCATGATTTGAGGAAAGAACTCTTATGCAGCTCCAAAAAGACAAAATTCTACTTTCTCATAGAATGTAGGGCTTCCTATACTTAGGCCAGCATTTGATCAATTTGTAAGAGTAGAATTTAGTTATCATTTCTTCCATCTTCAGTCTTACGTTAGATCTCATCAATGATTCCATCTTATTCTGCAAGTTTTCCTCATGCATGAAGTAGACAACTAGCTCATGAAATTTTGTTTTCCTAGATCATTGAAATTCTCCTTGTTTACATGATTTTTGAATAAATATCAATGTTTGATGTAGTACAGGTGTTTCAAAAGGACATAGAGATATTATAGTCAGCAACCTCCCTCCAACTTCATCCATCCATGATCCTTCCTTGCTTTCACTAAAACCCTTACCAATTTAATCTTTTCACAAGGAAACTTCTCTAATCTTGTTGAGCAAATACAACCATATCCCAACCTTGGTTTTGAATTATGAAGTGATACTAGGAACTCCCTTGCCTCATTACATCCACCAACCACCTTACCTAAGCCTTCCATCACCTTCCACACCCATCCTTTT
This sequence comes from Pinus taeda, assembly GCA_000404065.3. NCBI lineage: Eukaryota > Viridiplantae > Streptophyta > Pinopsida > Pinales > Pinaceae > Pinus > Pinus taeda. The sequence continues at coordinate 151,592 of APFE031400791.1, forward strand.
GCTCTCGGCTGTATCTTGTAGAAATACATGGAATCCTATAGGTTTTTAGGACATCCTGTAGGTTTTTCTGCAGTGGCCTGTTTTGAGGCCAAATTGAGGGAAAAGCCTCTAGGAAGCTAGAAAAGGTAACCTACTAGTCTCCTCAACCTTATAACTATTCACCATCATCCCTAAGCCACCTGCCACATCACCAAAAGGGATCAGCTTGCACACTTTCACATAAAAAAGGGACAAAAAGAAAAACAGATTTATTTTAGTCATTTACATGCACAACAGTAGAAGTTTGATGCTTTGAATTCACATACTTAGGATAGTAGTATTGCATACATGTTAGCTTAGTATTCTTTTGAAGCATAGCCTCTTAGCAATTAGCTAGAAAATGGTGTGTTTTAGCATTTGATTTCAGCCTTCTTCCTTACTGCAGCAGACAAGATTTCTCTTAGAGTAGATTTGTTTTTCTCTCATGAGTAATCAAGCTTCTTCTAAATCCATAGAAGTTTAGCTTGAAAAACCCTAGTGGTCTATCGCCAGTTGAGAAGTGGCAAAGAGAAAACCCATCACTTTTACTTGTGTATACATCACTGTCACCTCCAAGTTTGTAGGAACCTCGGGTTGATAAAGTAAAGTTGGTAGCCCTAGGAGTTGCAGTGTTCTTGTTGCAAGACTGGTGCTCATCACTTCCTTCATGTTTTCCAATTATCAGATCAGGTAGGTAAGTTTTGGGACAAACCCAAATAGGTTCAAGAGCTTAACTAACATGCGATCCAATGTCAAGCTGCCATGTGGAACTTGGATGATGTGGCAATGTTTATTCTTTGAGAGGCCATATCTATTAATCTGAAGCTCAAATTGAGGTAAATTTTTATATCACTAGGCTCATCTTGACCAGACAAATGAAATGGTGATGGTTATTTTGAGTTTGGTGGAGTTGGAAAAATAAAACTTTTATACCCCATTTTCATAATGGCACCTTAGAGACTGGGTATGCATAGTGACCACCTATTACTCTAGGTATTGGGTAAGGGGTGTTGTTACAGAGTGGTATCACGACACCCAGGTCCAACAATTGGACTAGATGGACTACGTCATGAGAAAGTAGTGTTTTCTGAAGATTAACCAATAAATTATTTAGCTGCCAAAGGTCAGTCTAAATAAATTAATAAAAAACCTAATTTGGCATCAATTCATTCTATTGGAATGACCAAAAGGTAAATCGTTCGATCACCATCAATGATCTGATGGTGTGTGCACCCACCCGGAGTGATGTCAGCGAGGAGGGGATCCCCCACACATGTCGTTAATCATATTATTGAGATCAATGGTATAGATGGTATCGTGCCCTACTTCTCAGTGATGTCATCATGGGCATGAACCCCCATGCAAGTCGTGGATCTCCCTCAATAAATCTAGACCATCAATTAAGATTCGTGGCAAAAGAATATAGATCTCAAAACTCAAATTATTTGGTGGTCACATGTGATATCAACTAGAATAGATTATGACTGTTGCAGGTAGATTGTTATGGCAACCTTGTAAGGGCAAGAACCTATGTCTAATTGGTTGATTATTTTATTGAAGATGCACTAATAATTCAGATGGCTTTAATTCTAATTTGCGCATATGAATTATTAAATATGGTTAGTATGCTAACATTATTGTTATGTCATAGAAGAATTCTCCATGAAAACATCATGAATGCAAGGTTCATGATAATTATGGTGTTTATTTGATTGTTACATGAAAATATAACAGTGTGTGTGGTGGACAACACATAAAAAGTAGCATAAGACAAAAAAAATAGAGAAATGGTGACTGGAATGATTGAGTGTAGTTTTGATCAATCATAGTATGGAAGTGATTGGGTCATAGTTAGTGAAGGGGAAACATTAATGGACCAAGGAGGAGGGAATCACTCCCAATATTGGATGGACACCTTGAGAAGCCTGAGGGCTAAGATGAGAAGCTTCAAGGTCGATAATGAGAGGCTAGTAAGAGCTCAAGAAAGGAAAGTTGAGATCAATGCAGTTATCCTGCAAAGTATCTAAAATTGGTAGAGACAGAGACAACCTGAGATGAGGGACATTGACAGAGACAAGAAGATTCACCATGAGTTAGAAGAGAACACCAATGGAGCATATGGTGGCAGGTCTAGGAAAAGGCATAATCGGGAAACCAAGGACATTGTACTAGAAGATATATCTTTGAGAACCCCAAGAGGAGGAACTAGCACATAAGTGCCTCTCTTTAGTAGACCATCTAGTTTTTCTACAAGGAGGCACCACCACCATTCTTACCATTATTATCATCATCATTCAAGAAGCAAGGGGAAGGATTTCATGCATGAACAATTTAAGAAATCCATGCCACCCACATGTGATGTGGATATAAAGAAAGAAGAGGATGTAGAAGCCTAGTTGTTGGGTATGAAGAATTTTTTAAGAATACATGACTATTCTAAAAATATGAAAGCTAGAGTAACCACCTATACCCTAAAGGGAAAATCAGATATATGGTGGGAAGATATGCAGAATGTTGGAGGCATTGCAGAGAAAGAATTTACCTGGGATGAGTTTGAAAGGCTCTTCAGAGAGAAATACTTGTCTGAATGCTATTATGATAGCAAGGCAAAAGATGTATATGAAATCAAGTTGGGTAAATTAAATAGTGATGAATATGTCACCAAGTTCTTAGCATTATTGAGGTATGTGCCATATCTCAAGGATGAAAAATCCAAAATTCAGAGATTGATCAGTGGGTTGCCTATGGAATTCTGAGATAAATTAAGCTGCTAGAACCTCAAACCCTGAAAGATGTTATCAAGAAGTTAAAGAATTGTTATGAGTAAGCAAAGCACGAGATAGAAATCAAAATAAATTGGAAATTAAAAGACAGTGTTGGACGTAAGAAGAGTTTCCCCAAGAAAATCTCAAAAAAGAGAGAAGGTAAGCACCCAAATTAGACAAGACAGTTTCACTAGAAAGCTAATGTTGTTGTTAAGAAAAATGGGCAGCATTCAGCTTCCGCATGACCCAAGTTTCAAGGTCAAGAGCCACTCAAATATTTGACTTGTGGTGAGAATGATAGAAGAAGACACTTTCCACATCAATAGAATGTCAGACCAAATATTTACAGTGCTCAAGAGGCTTGCCTGTGGGTGAGGTAGCTCATAGTATGCCTAGAATTTATGTAGCAGTGGAAAACCTCCATGCAAATCATCAAGCATCCATCATTGACATGGAAGGTAAGTTGTATGATCAATTTATTTCCATTTTAGTTGATCCATTTTCTAATTATATTTATTTCAGCCCATAGCTTGTTGACAAATGCAACCTAGTCAAGGAATTTCATGAAGAACCATGGCTAATTTAGCTACAAACCAAGACAAAAAAGGAAGATCAATTATTTGGTAGGGTTTTGTGCATTTGAGCTCGATGACATGCTCACAAAAACACACTTGAATGTATTTCCATTGGGTGTGTATGGCATACTTTTGGGCATGGATTGATTGTACCTGCATAAAATCAAGGTATATTTCTTTAAAATGGAAATTGAATGCTTAGATGAGCAAGCAGAAAGTTGAGTGTTGTAGGGTAGGAAAAATCCCATTTCATTCAGGTTGATCAAGACTATGCAAGCCAAATGCTACAGTGGAAAAGTATACGCATTGTTCACGGTTCAATTTTCTAAGGACAAGAAAGTTAACTCTTAAAAGGAAGATGAAGAAGATGAGTTGTTAAAGAGCTACCCTATTTTGTAGCAATATGCAGATGTCCTCTGATGGAGGTTCTTGAATTACCTCCTCATAGAGAAAGATATTTCTCTATTGAGATGGTATCTAGAGTAGCACCATCATCTAAGGCACCGTATAATAGGAGCACCCTGGAGTTGTTCAAGCTAAAATTGCAGCTAAAACAAATTTTTGACAACAACTACATAAGGCCAAGTGTGTTTGCACGGGAAGCATTAGTATTTTTTGTAAATAATAAATATGGAACCCTTATATTATGAATTGATTACAGACATTTAAATAAGGTGAACATCAAGAATAGGTACCCATTAGCAATGATTGACGACCTCTTTGATTAGTTGAGGGTGCATCATTTTTCTCCAAAATTGAATTGAGATCGGGCTACCATCAAGTAAGAATCAAGGAGGAGTACATTCATAAAACTATTTTTAGGACAAGATATGGGCACTATGAGTTCATAGTGGTACCTTTTGTCCTTACTAATGCCCCTGCCACGTTCATGTGCATGATGAATAGTGTGTTGCATCCTTATCTGGACAAGTTCCTTATTATGTTTACTGATGACATATTGATGTACTCAGTGACAGAAGAAGAGCATGAAAAGCACCTGGCTACTATGCTACAAATGTTGAGGGAACACAAGCTTTATGCAAAGCTTAGTAAGTGTGATTTCTTCCAATCAAAGATTCATTATTTTGGGCATATTGTTGTGGAGTACTAAAGAAGGTATGTTTTGATAGTTATTTCAGTATCTTTTCATTAGAACTTACAAGCCTTTTTGCATCATGAACTTAGAAAATGATAAAGAATTGTAATAAAACATGTGAGATTAATAGGCAAGATGAGAATGCTGACAATTGTCGTTTCCTTGTGCAAGAGGGAGAAAAAATGAAAAGTTGTCATTCTAAAGGAAAAGACAAATATGGGTTAACTGCTGTCCCTTCGACGGGAGACTGCATGCAAACCAGATCAAAACAGATTAGCCCAGGAAAGGAAGTGGAGATATCAGCTCGGCGCAGAAAAGAGAAGAAATGACTGAGGGTTAACGGTTCTGCGAATCCCTCAGGATCCTTGATCTTGAGGGATCGTTGTTTTATCTATTTCTGCATTTAGATATCTCCGTCATCACCCTTATATAAGGGGCAACACTGTTAGCTAAGGGAATGTTGTTATGCCTTTATGTAATTTCTTTTAAAGATCAAAAATTTGATCATCTTTTCTTGTTAAGAACTGCTCTACTGTAATTTTACTTGATACATTAATACAAACTTGTTTACTCTTTCATCTTTGAGCATGGAATAACTTCAAGCGGTGTACCCCTGGAGGCTAAGGGCCCGGCCCTGGAGGACACTTGCCCTTGTACCATTACGTGTGGTTTTTGTGTGGTTTGCTTATCGACGTGATCTGGTAATCTGATGTGTTTTATAAATTTTACATCACATGCTCTGTCATGTTTAATCCATTAAGGTTTCTGAAGACAAAAGTATTGTATTGACGCTGCATCATATTACTTTTCTTTTAGGTGTTGATATAATACGGTTAGTTTCTGCAGAATACTATTCCTGTTCCATTACAGAGCTTTTGTGTTATGCGCTTGTTCCTTAACATTACATAATTCATCTTGGAAGCTGTGTTCTCTGAGATTATTGGATTCTTGAATACTACTGTTCTATCTTGAAATGCAATCGTATTCTTTCTAACCGAAGTGACAACTGAATCAGATTACTATTTGAGTATGTTGTGTCTATATGGTTTTCAGTGCTGTTCCATAATGTATCAGTAATCAGTGTTGTTCCATTTGTGTGTACATATTTAAGAGTGAAGGATTGAAGTCTGGTTATGATTAATGCAGTTGATTTGATAGACTTACGGTTTGTTAGACTTAGTTGTTGTTCTATTTCTTAACTGTTGTTCTATTTTAGACTTGTTGTTCCATTTCAGACTTGTTGTTCCATTTTAGGTTTGCTGTTCCATTTCAAGGTTGTTGTTCCATTTCAATGTTGTTCGATTTCTTTGCTATTCTATTTCTTATCTGTCATTCCATTTCTTATTATTGGTGTGAAGAACGATCTAAGGCTGTAGTGAGCATCGACATCTGTTGTCTGGCTCCCAGACCCCTGATCTGTTCTCTGATTTCCTTTTCCATCAGTTTCTAAAGGGATGGGTTATTGCTATCGAACCCTTGACTGATAAATTGCTTAATGTTCTGAACGTGTGATTTAGCCTTTTGAAGTAGTTAAGCTGTAAACAAGCATCCATTTACTCTTGTATTTTCCAACACTGTGCTACTAGCATTACTCTAGCAAATGATAGCCTCAGACTGAGACACTCTTTGAAATAGAAAAACGTTCTCGGATTGACATATTAATGTGAGGTAACTAGAGGTGAAAGAGACCCTTTTTATAGCTCCACATTTTGGCACCGTTTCTGGGGAAAGAGTGTATCCATTTGTTCTTTTTCTCATAGTAGTGTATGAACCTACTAGGGAAGAATTGGGTTTTGAAAACGGAATGTAAAAACCTACGTGTGGATATGTAAAAGCCCTGCTCCTTTGCCCGTTTTCCTGCAGATTTATTGCTGCTTGTTTAAGTAGGATTTAGTAGTTAATTTGAGTGCATGACTAAGCAGAAAAAGCCAAAAAAAAATTCCAAACCTCTACCCAAGCCAGAAAAAGCTAAGGGGCCGGTGACCCTTGGCCGATCAACCTTCATAGACAAAATCTACAAGAAAGCCTAATCTCAGCCCTCAGTAGGACCCAGGAAAGTTATTTCTAAACAGCCTACTAGCTCCCTTCAAGCCACAGGTTCACCATCTGTAACCTTTGCTGAGGTACATAGTCAAACTGAAGAGCAGGACTTTCAAGAAATTGAAAATTCTACTCCAGAGCTATTGCAGGAAGGGAATTTCAGTAATCTTTGTGAAGGAGGAGGAGAGACAGGGGAAACCGAGGAACTGAGATCTCCTCTTGGGACAACTTAGCCATTGAACAACCCAGACAAAGGAAGTGTTGCAAAAATCACCGTTGAAGAAACCCAATCTCCTCAGACAATAGTCCTAGACAGAGGAAGTTATTAAAACTATTCCTATTAAATCCATTCCCTCTCAACCTAGAAATACCCTCCTAGATATCCCAGAAGGTTATTGCCATATATTCGACCCAATGGCTCAAAACCAGCCAAACACCCAAACCTCTACATTACAACACCCCATAGTGGATTCTGTAGAAAATGCGCTTATGAAAGCAATCCCTTTTCAACATATCCCTACATTCCACGGGCTTACATCAGAAGACCCGGATGCATTTTTATTTGAATTTGATGTACTATGTAGGGGATATGACTACACCACTGACCCCCAGAAACTGAAACTGTTTCTCTCTATGTTAAAAGGGGCTGCTTTAAGATGGTTTATGGGATTAGGTGGCGGGGTTATAAATAACTGGGAGAAAATGAAAGAACCCTTTCTAAAAAAATATCAGGACTATTGCAGGTCTAGAGAACTGAAGGATGAAATATTCCAGATGATAGCTAGACCAAACGAAACATTAGAGGAGTATGTGAAACATTTCCAGTATAATCTACAAAGCTCTCCCTATGCATCAATGCCTTTACCTGATAACATGTTGAAAACAACATTAATAAGGGGCATGAAGGAATAATGGATCGAAACATTAAACATCACGGGAAAAGGAGATATTTATCAAGAAAGTTTTGCTAACATTATTGATTTATGTATCAGGAGCTCGAGAGGTAGCACACGAGTAAAACCGGTAGAACACGATCGGTTTGTAAGAGATAATAAAATCTCGTCAGAAGGAGTAACACGTGTGGAAATTGGAAATTTATTGGAAAATTTTAAAACTGATATATTAGGGACACTAACTACACAATTGGATATTTTGCAGGCCAAGCAGAAGCAAATGGAGGCAGAACAGAATTTGGCAATCTTCTGTCCCAGATGCAGGAAGAAGCATAGCCATAAGGAGTGTCCACTAGATGCAGTCCAAACATGCGCCATCTGTACAAAAGATCACCCTACGGAAAGCTTTCCCTCACTGCCTGGACTAAAAGAAGTATATAAGGAAGCAGAAGAAGAGCCAGAATCGGTGTATTTGCTCAACCAGCACCGTCAGTGGTAGCCACAAAAATCTGGTATGTTTCCAGACCCAACTTCTTCTTTTCAGCATCTGCAGTATAATGATCAATAGTATAACATGTGGCAAAGTCAATTCCAACCCCCATTTCCAAACTGGTCACAAAAGTCGTTTCCTTTCTCAAACCCGTGGCTGAATCAGGTAAGCTGGTCTGGTTGGATGAACCATCCTTATACCCCACCATATTGGCAAAACAACCCATACCCACCACAATGGACTCCCCCTACTTCACAAAGCTCAGCTTGGCAGATAAACTGGTAGAGACCAATGCATCAGCCAGTAGGAACTATTCCTCTCCCTCAACCTACACTGCCAGCTTTACAACAAAATCCCCAGTCTAATCTGAGACCGCAACTCCTAGCCCAACCCAACCCCAACCCAAATAACAGACCTTTCCAATCTCTCCAAATCATAGAAACACCAGAAGTAGGAGCTGATCTGAGGGAGTGTAATGATCTTCAGTTAAGATCTGGGCGTATTATTCAAACCGAGAGAGATAAGACAGTTCAGGGTGAAGATCAGTTACCCAGAGAATGTCTGTCACATGAAGAGGATGTGAATAAACAACAAACTCATAATCAAGCAACCACATCCTCTCCCCCGTTCCTAGAACGATTAGTGATACCTCGACCTATACAACATCCTAATTTTGACATTCTGGGAGAATTACAAAATTTGTACATAAAAATTCCATTCCTCCAAGCCATTCAAGACATCTTGACATACGCAAAAACTATCAAAGAATTGTGCATAAAAATACCCAGGAGGAATATAACAAATAATCCAAGAGTCCAAGTAGTTGGCACTCTATCTGACTTATTATCACGAAAAGAAACACCCATTAAATACGAAGACCCAAGAAACCCAATAGTAACAGTTCAAATTTATGGTCAAACGTTGTCCAATGCCTTAGTTGATCTTGGAGCTGCAATCAATATCTTAACAACCACTCCTTGCCAAAAGCTAGGCGTTACATTTGTAGAACCCACCTCTACTCTGTTAGAATTGGCTGACCGATTTGTGGTTATGCTAGAGGGCATACTACATGATGTCATGGTCTTGTTGACTCCTAGGAATATCCAACCGATTTTCTGATAATAAATCCCAAAACCCGACTTGATGGACATCCATTGATTTTAGGAAGACCTTGGCTCACCACTGCTGATGCCTATATTGGCTATCGACAAGGAAATATGATCATAACCAGGGGAACAAATATCAAGAACTTAGTTCTATATCCCCCAGTGCAGCCAAGTCTCTCAATAGTCAAAACTAATAGGCACCCTGTATCATATCTTACTGATAACATTAGATCTCCATTAACTATACAAGAAGCACTTGATTTCAAAGACCAAACAGAAGACGATGCCATCAATAATTTCATTAGTCAAACTGAACTCACATCTCACACACAATGTCATATGATGAAAGCAGCATTTGATAATGAATTAGAAGAAGATCCTATGAAAGATACACATGATCATACAATGCCTGTCACCTCTGTTGCAAATAGTAAATTTGTGGAAATTGAACCAGGAAAAACCTTAAACATTAATGCCAACCTCACATCCGAACAAGAAACCAAGCTCATCCATATGTTAAGGAAATATAAAGAAGCATTTGCATGGGACTACCCTGATATGAAAGGAATTGACCCCAGTTATGTACACACCACATTTACATAGAAAAAGATGCAAGACCTGATCGACAGCCTCAGAGAAGACTAAATCCTCATTTAAAAGATGTGGTAAAAGCTGAACTTCAAAAACTTTTAGATGTTAATTTTATCTACCCTATCTCTGATAGTAAATGGGTCTTCCCGCTTGTGGTGGTACCAAAAAAGAATGGGAAATGGAGAATCTGTGTGGACTACAGGGAGCTAAATAAAGCAACACAAAAAGACCACTTCCCTCTCCCATTCATTGAGCAAGTATTAGACACTTTGGCAGGAAATAAATTCTTTTCTTTCCTCGATGGCTTCAGTGGGTACAATCAAATACAGATTGCCCCTGAAGACCAAGACAAAACTACTTTTACTTGTCCTTGGGGAACATTTTCCTACCGAATTTTACCTTTTAGCTTATGCAATGGCCCTGCCACATTCCAAAGGGCTATCCTTAGCATTTTTGTAGACTTAATAAATGAAGTACTTGAAGTATATATGGATGAATTTACACCATATGGAGATGACTTTGATCCAGCACTGGATACAGTAGAAAAAGTCCTACAATGCTGCATTTCTACCAGGCTCTCTTTAAGCCATGAAAATGTTATATGATGATGACGGAAGGACTTATTCTAGGACACTATATTTCAGCAGCTGGCATTTAGGTAGACCTAGCCAAAATCCAAATACTTTTTCTCATTCCTACTCCCACCACTCAAATAGAGGTATGTAGTTTTCTTGGATTTTATGGTTATTACAGGAGGTTTATAGAAAATTATTCACGTATTGCTGCACCTTTGTATGCACTAACTCGTAACGTTGATTTTCTTTGGACAGAAAAATGTGAATGTGCTTTCAAGGATCTGAAGAAGCTCGTACCCATAGCCCAAGTCCTTCGAGGACCAAATTGGGATTTGCCATTTTAGATATCATTTGATGCCTCAGATACAGCCATTGGAGCAGTCCTTGGGCAGGAAGATAGAAAACCATATGCAATTTATTACATTAGCAAAAATTTATCCCCTACTGAATTAAACTACACTGTTACTAAAAAAGAATTTCTAGCCATAATACATGTTGTCAATAAGTTTAGACATTACATTACTGGATATCCTGTTATCTTGTACACAGATCATTCTGCCATAAAATATTTAGCAAACAAGCCTATCACAAATGGCAGAATAACTAGATAGCTAATTTTACTACAGGAATTTAATATTACAATCAAGGATCGACCTGGAAAAGAAAATCCTATAGCTGATTTTCTCTCAAGAATGCCAAAGCCAGTTGATGCAGCAGCAGTTGAAGATCAATTTCCGGATGAGCATCTATTTGTTGTGGCTGTCCAAACAACCTGGTATGCTGATGTTGCCAATTACCTAGCAGTAGGTAAGCTACCAAAGCATCTAACCCCTGATGAGTGAAAATAGATTGTTCAGCGAAGTACTAGATTTTCTTGGATTGGCGGCTATTTATTTTACACAGGGGCAGACATGCATATCAAGAGATGCGTTCGAGAGGATGAAATATTTGACATTTTGAAAGCCTTCCATGACAGACCATGTGGTGGACATTTCGCCGATCGCAGAACTGGACATAAAGTGCTACAAATAGGGTATTATTGGCCCACGATTTTCAAAGATGCAAAGAAATCTGTCCAAGCCTGTGACAACTGCCAGAGAGCGGGACGCCCTAGTCAGTTTGATGAGATGCCTCTGAAACCACAACTAGTCATCGAACCTTTCAAGCAATGGGCTCTTGATTTCGTTGGACCAATCAACCCATCATCAAACCAGAAAAAATATATTTTGGTGGCAACAGAATATGTCACCAAGTGGGTTGAAGCAGAGGCATTGCCAAGAGCTACAGAGGACTATGTCATACAGTTCATGTTCCATCTATTTGTACGTTATGGCCTTCCAAGAGAGATAATTACAGATGGTGGACCACAGTTTGTTGGAAACAGAATAGCTGCAACACTAAAAAACTATCATGTCTAGCATAAAATCACTACTCCATACCACCCACAGGCAAATGGGCAGGTAGAAAGCAAAATAAAATAATAGAAACAATCCTAACGAAAACTGTTGCATCACATAGACGTGATTGGGCTGCTAGACTACCTAAAGCACTGTGGGATTACAGAACAACATGGAGGAGTACCACTAGTTACTCACCTTATCAGCTAATTTTTGGAAAACAACACATTTTCCCCATAGAATTTGAAATCCAAACATTACGAACAACACAGGAAGTTGGCTTAGACCTAACTGAGGCACAGATTAATTGACTACAACAGATCAATGAGTTGGATGAAATTAGGCTCTCTGCACTTCAAAACACTGCTCTGATCCAGCAGCAGAGAGCTAAATGGCATGATGCTCTCATTAAAAATAAAGTCTTCCACGAAGGATATTGGGCTCTTTTGTACAACTCCAGGTTTCAGGACTTCCCTAGGAAACTCCAGACTCGTTGGTTGGGACCATATGAAATCCAGAAGGTACATGACAATGGTTGGATTTCTGCTATTCCTTTTCAAAAGGAACAACATTTGTGTGTTTTTGTTGTTCCTTTTCTAAGGAACAACTTTTTTCATTTTTGTTGTTCCTTTTTCAAAGGAACGGAATTTCTGTGTGTTTTGCTGCTTCTTTTCCAAAGGAACAACATTTTCGATTTTTGTTGTTCCTTTTTCAAAGGAACGGCATTTCTGTGTGTTTTGCTGCTCCTTTTCCAAAGGAACAACATTTTTTATTTTTGTTGTTCCTTTTCCAAAGGAACGGCATTTCTGTGTGTTTCTACTATTCCTTTTCCAAAGGAACAACATTTTTTTATTTCTGTTGTTCCTTTTTCAAAGGAACGACATTTCTGTGTGTTTTGCTGTTCCTTTTCCAAAGGAACAGCATTTTCGATTACTGCTGTTCCTTTTCTAAAGGAACGACATTTGCTTGTTTTGCTGTTCCTTCTCCAAAGGAACAACGTTTTTCAATTTTGTTATTCCTTTTTCAAAGGAACAACAATTGTTGGTTTTGCTGTTCCTTTTCCAAAGGAACAACTTTTTTTATTGTTGTTGTTCCTTTTCCAAAGGAACAGTATTTTTGACGTCTGTTGTTCCTTTTCCAAAGGAACGGTACTTGTGTGTGCTATTGTTCCTTTTCCAAAGGAACAACATTTGTGAACTTTTATTGTTCCTTTTCTGAAAAGGAACACCACTTGTATGCTTTTGCTCTCCCTATGAAACAACTTGTTCCTTTTGTTGTTCTAAATTGAGGATGCTTATTGTTCCTGTTCTTTCAAGTCTTTTGGAATACAGCTATGCACTTATGTAATGAAAACAAAATCACAACATACTGAAATCAATCAATCATAAATTTCTATCTTTATAAGAAATTGCCCTGAATTGGTAAGAGGATAGAGGGAAAGACATGCTTATTCATCATCTTTTGTTGTCACAGTTCTACTACTTCTGCTCTAATTGGTTATCTGTATCATGTTGGTCCTTTTTAATCCTCTTTGATTATTATTCAGGAATAAAAGCAAAGGGTTTATATCTTCCTATTGGGATGTTAAGACTTCTTCCACCATTCCTACTCTTAAGGAGTGTTGAACCACCCTTTGTGTATAAATAGGGAAGAAACTTCATGAAAAACAAAGAAAAAAGAGCAAACATGACTTATAAATTGTCAAATGGAGGATAGGAAGTCTCATTAAGAGCTGGCCTACCATGATCATGAGGATGAAAGCGAAGTGGCATTCCCACTATGGCCACCACACCAGGGATATGGTCCAAAAGGTATATCAAACAAAGAACCCTTGGAACAGGAGGTCTCATCACGGGCCAACCTGCCCACTATTTGCTCCTTCCTCGTGAACGACATTATGGTTAACTGGTCACCAAGCCAGCATAATGGCCTACATTTTGACATTACACAATGTTCCCTAAGCATACACAAAGGATTATGGTTCCATGGGTGAAATAAACAACTCTGCCAAGGTTATGGTCACCTGTCGGAAGCAGAGCACTGTTAATGGTATTGAAGTCGCATTATTTACACCAATAGGTAAGTTATTAGCACCCTTCTGTTTCTTATGTTGTGGTAATCAATTATATGTTATTGCCCCAACCATATAACGTATGAATATATATTATCACAAATCATGATAGAACCATTGACAATGACCGCATGAGACTCTCTATTTACGGCAAATGTCTTATCCCCAACCTTGCATCATATCATCACAGTCTCTTACGTATTAAAGCAACGCAACTCTACACCTCGATTTCAGTAATATGCTGCTTTTGTAAACATGGCATATTTCCATACGTTGTTCCTTAAAGACTTTGTTGTAGAGCAGGCGCTGCTCCTTTATTTGACGGCTGGGACAGCCTATCACATTGTAGGGGGGGAGGTTAACCTCATCATTCCCTGGATTATGTGTCAGCTCACTATTCGGGAAGTTGTGTATTGGGGTATAACACGGCTCAACGGTATACTATTTCTTTCTATTTGTTTGTTTTTTCTGCATGACTTGCTGTTCAAAGCCATTTCCACTGTATACTCTATAGCATTAGAGTTTGAACGAGTTTTGCGTCCGTCAGCTTCTTTGTGTTTCAACAGCACAAACAACTTCCGTTCCTTTGAGAATTTACAGTGAAACCATGGGAGGAAGATCAATTCAGAGAGAACCGCAAGTGTTAACAGTCTCTGCTAATGCCCGGGAAATCTTGGCAAGAGCAGGATGGCTGACCTATCTTAACCGCTTGCAGGAGTCTAACGAGACAATGGCAACTGAATTCTTGCAGAACGTGCAAGAGGACCACTCCACAGTGAGGGGGAGATGCATAGCAATCACCGATGACATAATCGTAGAAGTCTCAGGACTGCCAGCCAGTGGACCAGTATGGACATTAGAAAAGGAGAGGTTGTAGAAGATTATAGAAATCTTCCAGGATGAGGGACAAAGCTTGACAATTCGAGGAAAGGGGGTTCTGCCAGCAGCACTAGGAGAGCCATGGGAAGAATTAGCAAACACCATCCAAAGCTAGATCACCTGTGAGGGCAGAAAAGACGTGGTAAGACCACGACATCTTAAACTCTTAGCTGTTCTAAAACCAAAATGCTCTATAAATTTACCTGCATTGTTGAATTCATTACTTCATGACGTTGCACGAAGCATGAAAAAGTCACAGCATGTAGAGTCAGTTGTTAGTCATCATGGATTGATTCGGTTGATAGTCAATGATAGCCTCACCCAGCAGCAGAGCAGCTGGGAAGAGCTAATTGCCATTATAAATGGGGGATTGGCCACACCACCCCCATAACGGAAACATGTCACTAGCACACCCGAAAGTCCAGAAAAATAGAAATAGGTCACCAGCACACCCGAGCGTCTAGAAAAACACAAGAAATCGGCAAAGCGGAAACATGTCACCAACACACCCGAGCAACTAAAAAACCATAGGAAATCAGTATGACTAGCACGGCTACGAGGGGGGCTGGAGAAGCCCCAAGAAAGCACCAGCCAGCTAGTAGAAATAGAAGATGAGCAACCCCCACAGTCAGGAAAGGAAGACAATGAGACAGAAATGCAGGAAGAAGAGGCAGAGCAATCTGCAAAAGAAAAAGAAGAGGATGCAGAGCAATCTGCAGAAGTAGAAGAAAAAGAAGAGGAGGCAGAGCAATCTGCAGAAGAGGAAGAAGAAGAAGAGGTAGAGAAATCTATAGAAGAAGAAGAAGAAGAAAAAGAGGAAGAAGACAAGCAATCTGAGGAAGAAGGAGGCAAAGAAAAAGAAGCTGAGCAGTTCAAGCAGGAGGAGGAAATGGAATAGTAGGAAGGCATCCCATTACAGGACCCATTATGAGAAGATGAATTTGCCAAAGTTTTGGCCAATATGGGCGGATATGGCCAACCTTCCAGTCCATCAGACCTCCATGCCGAAGAGAAACAACAAGAGAAAAATACACCCGAGGAATCACATGCAAAGGAGGCAGAAGAAGAAATTCTACCTGTTCATGATGAGAAGATGTCAGAAAATGCTGAACGGGAACAATCTGTTCCTAACCAGAAGGCACCAAAAGAAAGTTCGCAGGAAATAAGGGCAAAAAAAGAAGTCGCCCAAGAAATAACAGAACCAATTAGGGTTCTTTCCCTGGAACAGCCAGAGCAGAACAGTGAAGAAACACCCCGGGAAGAAAATCAGGAAACTAGCCATAGTCTAGACCACAGTAAACAGCCAGCTGTTCCTTCTGAGGAAATGGCGGAAATAAGGGAATTGCAAAAGGAACAACAGAGATTATTGTACATAATAGTCCAAATCCACTAGCAGATTAGGATTCTAAAGGCAAGGCAAAGGGTAAAAGGGAATTTAGGAAGGAAAAATATGGCCACTCCAGCAAAACCCCTTAAGGGCAAGGGGCGGAGGACCAGAATCCATCCTGCTGTTCAAAACCCCGTCAAAAGCCAAGCTACTATTCCAAATGATGTTGAGAAACAGACTGTTGTTCCAATTGAAAAGGAACAGCAATGGACTGATGTTCATGTTAAAATAGAAATGGATGAAATGTTGACTTGTGATAAGGAAATTCAGACGGAAACACCACTTTCGGGAGTAATAAGGGTTCTGAACTCAAAGCAGTGCAATAAGAAAGTTCAGGTAAAGCTCCCGGCCTCCACTACTGCATGGAAAAGGGATCCAAAAATAGTAACCCTACAAAAGGGTTTGAAGCAAGCTACGCAAGAAGCAGAAAAGCTTAGAGAGCAAATGGTCCCCCGAGAAAAATATGAAGAGCTACAGCAACAGCTAAGGAACGTCAATCTATCCGAAAGTTAGGCCTTTGAAGGGTGGCGAAAGTAACAGGAGAAAGTCACAAAGGTAACTTGTAGGTTAGATGTAGTTATCAAACAGATGAATACCTTGTGTTCTTTATACAATGACGTCCTAGCATGTAGAGCCCCTGCTAATAACTATGCCTTGTTTTTAATGGAAAGATATTTGCAATTGAAAATAAAGGTTGTTAAAGCAGGTGCTCCCATACAAATTAACACCATAAATGATTTCATAAACTACTGTAATCACTACGGGGTAAAAGTTCAAAGACTACTGTGTGAATTTTATTTACATAACCTTGTACTAGAACAGGAGACCGAGCTGAACCTTGGCCCTTTTGTCGGGGACATTAAATTACAGGCATTTATTTCATTTGCAGTTAATCAAATTAAATGGCTCAAAGCCTATAATGCTTTTCAAAGACAAGAAAATGGATTAGATTTATGGATAAGAGCTGAGCCTAGGGATCCAGCACAGTTATGGAGGAAACATAGAAACCTCATGAAGACTCCAGGAGTGATTGAAGCATCAGGACCCATGCATGAGGAAATCATTCGGCAGGGATTAGAATAATTTTCCTCTATCAAAGACCCTAACATTGATGCAGTTAAATTCTGATATCGAATATCTAATCTGAATATCTAGCTCAGAGAACCATTTAAGTATGAGAAATTTAAGCTAGCTGCCAACTGCTTTCCCCTCTATGGCGAAATTGTTTTTAGGGCAGGACCATCTTGGTTAGAATATAGGTTCCCGAGTCCAATTATTTGGCATCCTACACCCGGATACCAAGCCCTGTATGAGATGCCTAAGGGTCAGACAGGCCATTTCTTTGACTACCTAGTTACTCATCATGGCTGTAGGCCTTCACAGGAGATTCCATCTCCAGCCTACTCACTCACTGCCTTACACGTCAACTACAATGTTTTCATGAGGCCATGAAAAAGGGTAAGCAGGGCGGTGTGTGGAGCACTAAAGAAGGTATGTTTTGATGGTTATTTTAGTATCTTTTCATTAGAACTTACAAGCCTTTTTGCATCATGAACTTAGAAAATGATAAAGAATTGTAATAAAACATGTGAGATTAATAGGCAAGACGAGAACGCTGATAATTTTCATTTCCTTGTGCAGGAGGGAGAAAAAACAAAAAATTGCCATTCTAAAGGAAAAGACAAAGATGGGTTAACTATTGTCCCTTCGACGGGAGACCGCATGCAAACCAGATCAAAATGGATTAGCCTGGGAAAGGAAGCAGAGATATCAGCTCGACGCAGAAAAGAGAAGAAATGACTGAGGGTTAATGGTTCTGGGAATCCCTCAGTATCCTTGATCCTGAGGGATCATTTTTTTATCTATTTTTGCATTTAGATATCTCCATCGTCACCCTTATATAAGGGGCAGCACTGTTAGCTAAGGAAATGTTGTTATGCCTTTATGTAATTTCTTTTAAAGATCAAAACTTTGATCATCATGTCTCGTTAAGAACTGATCTACTATAATTTTACTTGATACATTAATACAAACTTGGTTACCCTTTCATCTTTGAGCCTGGAATAACTTCAAGCGGTGTACCCCTAGAGGCTAAGGGCCCAGCCCTGAAGGACACTTGCTCTTGTACCATTACGTGTGGTTTTTGTGTGGTTTGTTTATCGACGTGATCTGGTAATCTGAAGTGTTTTATAAAGTTTGCATCACATGCTCTGTCGTGTTTAATCCATTAAGGTTTCTGAAGACAAAAGTATTGTACTGATGTTGCATCATATTACTGTTCTTTTAGGTGTTGATATAATATGGTTAGTTTTTGCAGAATACTGTTGCTATTCCATTACAGAGCTTTTGTGTTATGCGCTTGTTCCTTAACATTACAGAATTCATCTTGGAAGCTTTGTTCTCTGTGATTATTGGATTCTTGAATACTGTTGTTCTATCTTGAAATGCAATTGTATTCTTTCTAACCAAAGCGACAATTGAATCAGATTACTATTTGAGTATGTTGTGTCTATATGGCTTTTAGTGTTGTTCCATAATGTATCAGTAATCAGTGTTGTTCCATTTGTGTGTACATCTTTAAGAGTGAAGGATTGATGTATGGTTATGATTAATGCAATTGATTTGATAGACTTACGGCTTGTTAGACTTAGTTGTTGTTCTATTTCTTGACTGTTGTTCTATTTTAGACTTACTGTTCCTGTTATCACTCAGGTTGTCCCTAGGCTCCTGTAGGGATATGGCCGAGGTAACCACAAACCAATCTTTGGATTGCAGGTTCTATCCCACCTGCAATCAGAAAGGGCTCTCTCTTAATGATTTAACTTTGTTGATGATTTTAGGCTAGTTTTTTGTTCAGGGGTTTTTGTTTGTGTTTGGATGGAAGGAAAATGCTTTCAGGCAGAGAGGCAATTCATGAAGTCATAAGTTTCAAACCATTGGGCATGGAGTCATGGGTTAGGACTACCAATGCGTTTTCTTGGTCATAAGAGAAATATGGAGCAGGATAGCTGCACATAACACAATCTTCAAACTAAAAGGATGAATGGTATGTAAGGAATGAGAGGCACTTAAGAATCTCTCACTCAGCTTAACAGAGAGAAGGATGATCTCTATCTAGGGGCAATGAAGAATCCCTAGATAACTGTCTAAGGTTAGGGCAAACATGAGCCATGTGGAATTCATATTTATTCCTAAACATAGGAAAACATAAAGAAACAACATAAATTGAGCATAGAGTGTATTTAAACAAATTCTAAGCTAATCTTCTTTTCTGCTGTTTAGATGGTAACTTATGAATGGAAAACAGAGGTAAGAAGCACTTATTGAGTTATGCAACAACACGAGAATTCCATAATCACTCTTCAACCATTAAACACACTGAACAATCCATTCTCCAAAACTCATAAGCAGTCTTTGATTATAGAAACTATCAGGTATTACAGTGCGAGTCTCCCCTGGAGCAAAATTAGCTAAAGGTAGCTTGTTGACCAACCAACCAACCCTTAATACAGTATTGAGGGCTATCTTTATAGTGAAAATATATCAAACTATTTATTACAATCGACCTAAAATAGGTCTGCAAAAAGAGCTTTCTAAACCTAAAATTGTGCCAAAATTAAATGCAGGTAAATATCTATTGAACTGTGTCAAAGGTAGCTGGATCAAAAAGAGTGCAATGTGGCCCTTGGAGGCTCGATGCAGTACTACTGGAATAACTATGCTATGGGATTTGCAGTTCTGTTCTGGTGTGAGTTAAATGTGCAATAACCGTGATTTGAGAGTTTTGAGTGGCCTAGCCCTTTTCTTTGACTTTGCTGGAAGGTATTTAATTTTCACCTGCTTTGGGCCATTGTTAAGATCTTCAATGATACTCTTTGCCGCTACATTGATGGTCTCCGCCGCTTTCTGATACTCTTTGATGTGCTTTCTCTCTGTAAATTTGATCTGATACACTTTAATCTCTGTCTCTGGTCTCTCCCTGTCTTCAAATTGGTTTAATTTGGCAAAATCGAGCAATTTCGGGCTTTTTCGGTGCAAAATGGGCTAAGGAATCAAAAGATTCCATAAAGATTCCCCAATATGGCCTATTTCCCGTAGCGATGCACGATTAGCGCTTCACGCTAATCGCGCATCGAAAAATGCCTTCGTTTCTCATTCTGGAGCTCTGAAGCTCGACTTTTGCTCTTGCGCGAATTTTCGGTTTTTTGGCTGCTGACGTCAGCATGACGTCAAAAGTACGACGGATGATGTCAGCATGCTGACGTCATCAAGGTGACGTGGAAGTACGGCGGGGTGACGTGGGCCGGGCGCAGGCTGGGTGAGGTGACGTGGAGGTGACGTGGTAGGGTGAGGTGGCACTCCTGTTACGTGAGGGGAGGGCGGTTTTGCCTGTGCATCGAACCGCCTTTGGTACAGAGGTGGTTTCTATCAAGGGCGGCCGGATGCAATGGGAGGCTGCCACCTGTCCCGGTGTATGACGGTAAAACCGTCAGACGTCGGGTGGTAACCTACCACCACAATCGGGCGCGCGATGTGAACAAGGACCGTCGGATCTGGGGGAGGCAATCCGATGGCGGATGGAAAAGGGAGATGCGCGGGGTTTAGTAAAAGCGCACACGCGTTAAAGGCTTAATTTTTCGTGGCGCTGTGGGTTTTAAACTTTAGAAAATGGGCAAACTATGTTTTGTGCGGTGGAAACTTATCAAACAAACATTAATAGTTTTCACAGAAGAATGCGCGGGGGGGGGGAGGGTGTTATTAGCATTTGGAAAGGGTTTCCTTAGTGTTTGGAAGGGGTCCAGACACTTGGGAGTGGAAATTTTTGCAGAGGGAGGGTTCTTACTAAAGTCCAGGTGCTTAGTAATTCCCAGTGAAGTATTTATGGTTATATTTCAACCAGGGGGAGGGGATATTTACATAAGGGGATTATCTACATAGTTTTAGTATAGGGATAGGGAAAATATAGGGAGTTAAATAATAGCGTTAGTAGTTAACATGGAGATGACAAGAAAGCACTAAGCTTTAGAGATCTTAGGGTTCAAAGGGGAGATAGAACCTTATAGGGAAAGTATGGATCCTCTTTGAGTGAAGCAGATCTTCACCCAGGCTAATGACATGAAAAATGATGAAACTAAGAGATATCAAGTAGATCTTGACCTCTTTTTCGGGAAATTAGTTAATGATTTGGGGGAGATGGAGAAAAGGAAGTTAGGTATGCCTGTTTTGAGCTCTTTCACATAAAACTACCTGGGGATTGTGCCCTGAGAAGAGATGACACCTTGAAAACATAGAATTGATCAGAAATCAAGATTCTGCAACCTCAAAACTACCTACCCAGCCTACTTACCTAACATTTTTTCTTATTTTGGTTTGGGTGCACTTAGACTTGCAAACCCATCATTTCAATTTTTTATTTTTATGCCTTCCAATCTACAAACTACCATTTCTTCTTCCAAGGGCCCAGATTAAGCAGTTGGGCTCCTTTGATTCTCTACCTATCTAAGAATCTGCCAAGATTAAGCCATTTGGACCTCCCTTTAGCTGAAAATTCTACAAAACTGGAATGACTTTTCAGAATTTGGAAAGAAGTTAGATGAACTCTGAGTAGCCTTCTTTGCTTTGTGATTGTTTAGCAAATATGGAGCACTGCAGCATGAAAAGTATGACATATTTGGCCTATAAAATGTCAATCATGAAATATGAGTAACCTGCTGCAACAGGAGGCTAACAGTTCCATTTCAAACTTGTTGTTCCATTTTAGGTTTGCCGTTCCATTTCAAGGTTATTGTTCGATTTCATTGTTGTTCGATTTCTTTGTCATTTTATTTCTTATCTACCGTTCCATTTCTTTTTATTGGTGTGAAGAATGATCTCAGGATATAGTGAGCATCGGCATCTGCTGTCTCGCTCCCAGACCCCTGATCTGTTCTTTGATTTCCTTTTCCATTAGTTTCTAAAGGGATGGGTTATTTCTACCGAACCCTTGACTGATAAATTTCTTAATGTTCTGAATGTGTGATTTAGCCTTTTGAAGTAGTTAAGCTGTAAACAGGCATCCATTTACTCTTGTATTTTCCAACACTGTGCTACTATCATTACTCTAGAAAATGATAGCCTCAGACTGAGACACTCTTTGAAATAACAAAATGTTCTCGGATTGACATATTAATGTGAGGTAACTAGAGGTGAAAGAGACCGTTTTTATATCTCCACAATTGTCTCCAAGGAAGTGATTTCAGTTGATCCTGAAAAGATCAAGGCCATAATGGAGTGACAAACTCCAAAGAATGTGGATGAGGTTAGATCATTCATGGGATAGCAAGATATTATAGGAGATTTATCATAAATTCCTCCAAGAACCATACCATTATAGCTTTGCAAAGAAATGGAAAGATATTTTATTGGACTACACAATGTGTGGAAATATTTGAACACTTAAAGAAGTTGCTCACTAATGCACCCATGTTGAGAATTGCAGATCTTGACAAGGATTTTATGGTGTGCCTAGATGGCTGCAAGGAAGGGCTTGATAAAGTATTAATGCAGGGAGGTCAAGTAGTATGTTATGAGTCCAGAAAGATAAATTATCATGAGGTGAATTATGTAACCCATGATTTAGAGTTGGTTTCCATCATTCATGCCTTGAAAATGTGGAGGCCTTACCTACTTGGTGGGAAATTTACACTCATGACAGACCATGGCAGACTCAAGTATTTTTTTGGAAACCCCAAGCTAAATGTTAGGCAAGCAAGATGGTTGGCCATGCTCAGTGAAATTGACTTTGAGATCAAGTACATAAAAGGAAGAGAAAACAAAGTTGTTGATGTTGTAGGTTTTAACCCCATATAGAAATTACCTGCATATGAATTCTAAAACATAGAAAATAAACAATGCGAGAGCATACCACATAAAACACATATACACAAAGATTTTTCCGTGGATCTCAAAACCGGGACTACTAGATTGATTTTTCATTAAGTTCATTTCAATGTTACAATACATATTTATACATGCCGAAGCATCCAATACAATCGACCGAAAACCATCGCGTCCAAAACCATGGACCGAAAAACCATCGCATCCAAAACCATGGACTGAAAACCATCGCATCCAAAACCATATGCGAAAACCATGCACAAAACAATAGGTAGGTTCGCCCAACCTAATATAGGGTCCCAAAAAAAATTCCCTGGGGTGCTGCCCTAGACCCCGTAGAGGGGGGCTACCTACCCCCATCAAACCCCTTGGACAGGGGGGTTTGTCACCCCCTCTCTAACCCCCCAGTTAACTACGTGGGCTAGTTGTGGAAAGAATATGACACAACCCAACATTCTCCCACTTGTTATTTTCTTTCCATAGGGGGCCACAGGAGAGATTAGTCATTTATCCAACCCCACAATGCCCATTGTTTCTCTACACCAACAAAACTTCTCAGAGCTTACAGATTTTGTCAATGCATCCACAATATTTTTCAAATTGTCCACCTTTACTAAAAACACCTTTTTCTCTTCTATCATATCCCTCACAAAGTGATACCGAACATCAATGTGCTTTGTCTTTGAATGGTAAGCAGGGTTCTTTGCCAAGAAAATTGCACTTTTGTTGTCGTAGTCTATCCTTATAGCTCCCTGTACTAACCTCATACTTGAACAAAATCTCTACAACCAAACTACTTCCTTGCTTGCATGAGTGGCTGCCATGTATTATGCCTCTGTAGTTGATAGTGCCACTACAAATTATTTCTTACTCATCCAACTGACTTCACCTCCAAATAGGTTAAACATATACCCACTT
>APFE031400791.1:188370-202550 GCA_000404065.3 Pinus taeda
TTCCTTACCACTGGAAACAGTACAATGATTTTTGTATGGGTTTTGAGTAAAAAGGGCCTGAAATATTTGATTGCTTTGAAAATAGCATAAGCTTGTTTCTCCACATCTGAATAATTTAATTTAGCACCCTGTAAATTTGAACTAAAGAAAGCGATCAGAGCTTCTGCTTTTTCTTGATTGGCTTGAGTGAGTATCGCAACATATGATCTATCAGAGGCAAATGTATATAAAATAAAAAGCTCTGAAAAATTTGGAGTTGCTAAAGATGGAGCATTCACAATTGCTTTCTTGATCAAATTGAATGCCTCATATTCGTCTTGGCCCCATTTGAAGTTTGAGTTCTTTTTTATCATTGCTTGTAAAGGAGACACAATTCTTGAAAAATCTGGAACAATTCTCTTTACAAAATTTATCTGGCCAAGGAAAGATTGCATGGATTTTTTATTGTGAGGTAGGTATATTTCAGAAATCTCTTTGATTCTGTCAGGATCAATGTGAATTCCAGATTTTGACACTATGAATCCTAGAAGTTTTCCTTCACTTAATGCGAAAAAGGACTTTTTCGGGTTAAGTGAAATTCCATACTTCAAACAACGTTGGAAGATTTGTTTTAAATCTCTAAGATGGTTGCTTCATTCCTTGGAATAGACAATTATATCATCCAAATAGATTACCACAGATTTATTAACTAAACCTTTGAATGCGATGTCCATGGCTCTCTAAAATGTGGCACCAGCATTGATTAGACCAAAGGGCATCTTTTGATATGCGTAGGTGCCCCATTTGGTTCTAAATGTGGTTTTTAATTGATCATCAGGATGTACCAACACTTGATTGTATCCTAAGAATCCATCCAAAAGGGACATTAATTCTCACCCAACGACTGCCTGTAATATTTGTTCCATAGGAGGTAAAGGAAAATTATCCTTTTGGCAGGCTTTATTAAGATTTCGAAAGTCAATGCAGATTCTAATATCTTCGTTTTTCTTTCTAACGAGAACCATATTTGAGACCCACTTGGAATGTCGAACGGGAAAGATTATTTTTGCTTTCAATAGCTTGTTGAGTTCAGATTTGATCTGGTTTTCTAGATTGGGATGGATTTTTCTCAACTTTTGTTGGACTAGTATTCCATTGTCTATCATTGGAATCGTATGTTGGATGATAGAAGTGTCATATGTTTTAAGTTCATCATAATTCCAAGCAAAAACATTTTTGTATTGTCTCAAAAGATGAATATATGCTAATTTTTCTTCAGGAGTTAGGCCAAGGCCTACATTGATGTTCTGTGGTTTGGTATCGGTTCCTAGATTTATTAATTCGTAGTTCAAAGTTGAACTTTGGAGTTTCGAATTGGTAGATCTTTTAAACCGATCTTTCAAATCATAAAGGTCTTCTAGTTTGACTACCGACTTAGGTATAGCATTGTTAGTGCTATCTTGTTGCAATTGTCGATCATGTTGGTCTTCGTCAATTATTTGATTGGTGTAGGATCCTTCAGATGTGAGAAAACTCACGATGTTAGGATCACTGTTGAAAATTCTCCAATTTGTAATGTTATCAGGAATAGAAGGTCTGAAGATTAATTATATTGAGAATTTATCAGGGCTAAAATCTTATGAAGGGATAAGTTCGGAAGCTACGTTAGCTAAAAGGTCTGCACTTGCATTCTGGAGTTTGGGAATTGATGAAATATTAAATGCTATAAAGTTTTCAGTCAAATCTTGAACTAAAGATTGATCATGTTTTAAATGACCTGATAAACAATGTATAGTATTACGTACCTGTCTGGTTACAATTTCAAAATCTCTGAAAACTTGAAGGTATTTGACGTCTAATCCGATTGCTTTGTATAACCCTTGGACTAAAGCCTCATATTCTACAGTATTGTTGGTGCAATCAAATTCGAGTCTGCAAGTTAACATAGTTTTATCTCCTTCTGGACTAACTAGCACGCATCCTGCTCCTTCTCTTTCATTAGATTTAGAACCATCAAAAAATAATTTCCAAAACAAATATTTATTCACAAGACTATCTAAAAAATTAATACAATTAGAACTATCTGTTTGAGAAAAAATTTCGACTTGGGATAAAACAGAATGTTCTAAATAAGGTGACGTATGAGCATTAAAAATCCCTAGGAAAGAATCTACTAAGTAATTGCCAATAATACTATTGTTATATGCTACTGGTTCATTTTCCCCTTCCAGCTCTGTTACTATGTATTTCTGATGTCTTTCTCGTTCAACTTTTATTTGATTAGGTTTACGATTGTAAGGGAGCCACATGTGTGACCAATCAATTGCGAAGTATCCATGAAGTTTTTCTGACCAATATCTACTAAGAATTAAGCCATAAAATTCTGGAATATCAACAACTAAAATGTCGATAACTTGACATACCTTTGGGTTGGATGACAACATTATGTAACCTGATTTAATTTGCCAATCACTTCGACTTGCGATCGATCTAGCTGGACTATGCGCACAGTAGATTTTTGCGATTGAACGTTCAATTTTGTACATATTGATTTTGGTAAAATATTCGATGAAGCTCCCGAATCCACTAAGCAATTATGCACATTTTTATTAAAAATTTCATAAGTAAGAAGAAACGAGGGAGTATGAGATCTCAATCTTCCTCCAATTAACGTGATGTCATTTGGATCAACTTTATTAATCACATTAGTCGGAGGTCTTCCCATATCGTGGGACGCTTGAGAAATTACAACGACAGGCAGAGGTGCAACTGGGACAACATGTAATTCTTTCAAAAGTATCTTTTGCTGGTGTTTTAACTTGCTCAATTCGTAAAGAGTGATGTTGGCCCTAGTATTTTTCATATCTTCTATAATATTGTACTCCATTTCATCCGAAACGATCAGCGTTCTAGATGGAGTAGATGAATCTATTTGGACTGGGCTAGTTTGAGTCGCTTTGGGCATTGTTTTCTTGGTTGTGACTTTATCTTTTGTCGCTGAGCTTGCACTCTTTGGCTTAGGGGTAGTTTGAGGAGGATCAAGCTTATTTCTACTTCATGTACTAACCGGGGATGCTTCTTGATCTTCTTCTTGTGGGAGGATGAAAACCCACATTCCTTATAACTCTATAATTTCTTCTTCATCGGTTTTCCCTTCAGTAGCGATTCCCTCTTCTTCTTCTTCGGATTCAGCACTCGTAATAGCATTGGGGGGCTTTGATTTAGCCGAAGGGTTTCTTTTAAAAAGTCTATACGACTTTTTCGAAGAAGTTTCTACCACTTGTTTCTTAATATTGACCATCTCGTTAGACATGGTCTTCAAAACTTTTTGCAATCCTTCTAAATCGAATGGATCTTTTGATTGTTTTTTCTTGGGATCTTATTTGAAAGTAACCTTCTTTGATTTCCGTTCTTCCATCACGGTTTTCTTTTCAAGGGCTATAATATGCTTCTACAGCTATTGCTTCTTTCATATTTTCAGCTAAAGTTGTCTTATTAGCCCTGTCCACGAAGATTTCTATGTTTGATGGCAAAGCAGTGATGTACCATTCAGTTCGCACTTCTTCGCTGGACTTGGAAGCAGTAGGAACTTTGTTTAACAATTTATTGAAACGTGAATTGAAATATTTGATAGGTTCTTTTGACTTGGCCCTAAGGTTTGACAAGTCACTGATCAACATCATTGTAGACCTATCATCACCAAATTTGATGAGGAATTGTTCTTGGAAGATGTCCCAACTAGTGATAGATCCAGATGGTAATGAAAAATACCATGATCTGGCTATTCCCTGAAGAGTATAAGGAAAAAGTCGAACGAAATCTTCGTTAGTAACTCCATTAAGATTTATGGATAGCATAAAGTTATTAATATGCTCTTCCGCTAGCATGCCTTCTTCAGGATTAAACTTAGGCATCCATTTTTCAGGATGGGGTGGTAGTTGACTCAAGGGCATAGGCATTAAGACTGCCCCTAGGTTGTTCCATGGAGATTGGGCCATCACTGATCCACTAATAGAGGGAAGTGCAGAAGATGATCCCTGAGGTTGAGAAGATGAGGATATTATGACTCCGAATGATTGAGAAGGAGATGTAGAAGTACCAGTAGATTGGTGGACAATGATCTGAAGTGGAGGAGTGGATGGTTGAATTCACAGTGAATAATTTGAGATGGATGATGATGATGTAAGAGTCTCACTATCAGACCCTTTAGGTGATTTCCTTGCTCTCTTCCTAGTAGGTAGAGGTAATTCAGTTGGCTGAACACTAAACTTTTCGCTCTTTAATCTGGTCAAAGGATGAGCAGGGCTATATTGCGAAGTCACGTTGCCTTGAGATTTATCATATCTTTGAGGATATATAGAAAATCGCTGGAGTTTGTGAATCAGAGATTCAACTTCAGGACGTTCAATAGTAGATTGTTCTGAAATGTCAGGGTTTGTAACAGTGGTTGTTGGTCCTACGACTTCTGGCTATGGATTTAAATATTCTAAATGCAATGGAGAAGTCAGGGGAGATGGTGAGGGTGATTTTCTCTTAGAATGGTATTTAGATTTGGACTTACTTGCCATTCATAGTTCGTGGCCTTCCTTCTACCGCCAAATATGTTGAAGCCCCGAAAATTGGGTCTACAACAAGGTGGATACCCACCCGGTCCAGACCTTGGTTGGAAGATCCTTTTCCGTTTGGTATGGTGGGTCCGACTAGGGATATGGGACCAGTTTCCCAATTTATGAGTGTGTGTGAGTAGAATTTGATATTTCTGATCTAACAGTTCCTAATTAAGATGCTGTAATTCTAGTTCTAATTTAATAACATGCAACTGTATTCTAAGAAAACAGAAATATCTAAGTCTATACTAACTCGGGATGTAATCTTTCTTTTGTGCGATCTAAAATGATTTCAAATAACAATCGGTAATAAAGATCATTCAACTATTATAAGAAAAGAATTCAATATAGATAAACCACTTCGCATAAAAAGTTAGACGAAACAGTTGTGAAAAACATATTGCACAGTAAGCTACTCATACATTAAGCATAAATAAATAGCTATCACTGTACAAAAGTGCCAAATGATAACTCAGGCATTCACGCATTAATATATAAACAACTGAACTTGAATATCGCTCTAACACAAATGATAGAAATATTTAAGAGATAGAAGTATCATTTATAACTAGTTCTACTCATGAGCTTCAAGCGATAATGATTTATCTCTTCTTAATCCAACGTCCACTAAGAGTACAGAAGTACAACATCAGTCAAAGATATCAAATGCAAAAATCAATAAATCTTGTTCCATTCATTCATCAAAACCTCCTCGCAGAGTGCAAAAGTGCATGTTCTAAGGACAAGTTTTTGATAAATTTATGGACCCTTCTCTAAATGCATGAGAAGGGTTTAAATACTACTAACTACATCTAAAAATAACTTATTTACAAAAATATAGGATACGGTTTAAATGACCGTTCTCTCTCTAGGAAAAAATAAAGCAAAACTATTTCTAAAATTCAATCTAATATTTAACTATTTCTGTATCTTCTCCTTAAAATCGCAAGCATTTAGCATTTGCTTAAGAAGAGTCGGTTGGCTGACTTCAGCCTTTAATTTCCCTGTGAAAATGGAATCAGCAAGAGCTGGTGCCATCTTTTCGGTAGAATTGATGATGCTTTTGAGAGTCATACACTGACTTTGTGGTTTCACTAAATACTTTGAGGATATTTTTGACCATTACTGCTAATTATCGGATTCAAATTTTACTTTTTATCTTTAACATACTTTTTCTAAATTTTTGGGGTAGCTGAGCAATTAGAAGCTTTCCATTTCGAGAAGTTTTACCCAGCGATGCGTGATTAGCGCTAGGCGCTAATCGCGCATCGGAAACTGCCTCCGTTTCTTGATCTGGGCTTCCTTGATGCGATTTTCGCCTCTTGTGTGCTTTCTTTTAGCGGATGTAAATTTGAAATTTTGTGAAAATAATGATTCCTTAAATTCTTGACTCTGAGTCCTAAACTGTCTGTTTTTTATGTCAGCACTGCTCCGTACCCATTTCACCATACCTGTGTAAGGGAGAATTTTGGGTCTTGCTGCTATCCGGTGTAGGAATGAATAAGCTAAATCTGCAACTAATGCTTCAGAAGAACCCTGTGAACCTGCAGTAGTGGTAAACTCCGTTATCTTAGGATTCTCTTCCTCAAGTAGCTTATACATGCCTTCCCAAGTGGAAATACCCGCGTCTCTTTTGCATACGGTGTCTGTGTAGAAGGGCGCCATTTATTTATCTTCAGACATCGGAGCCTTGCTTTTCTTCCCCATAGTATCTTGTATACTGCTTTGTATAGTTCTTTGTTCCTCGTTCCTGCAGTTTACAAGCGAGGTGAGAGTAATGATAAGGAACAATGATGGGAAAGCTTTAAATGCAAAAGACATGCAAAAGTATATCACCATATGTGAACTGGCTCTTTTATAAACTCAAAACCATATTTCATTAACAACTGGAAAATAACTCATTAATTAGCATTTAAAGCGTGTAACCAGGTCTTGGTTTATGAAAAAAAAGTTTTCTCGAATAGTGACTTGAAAGATTTTGTGATGGAGGGATTTTGCAATTTGCTTTACAATATCGCAGATTGCTGCATCGCATTATCGCGAGATCGCAATGTCGCAATATCACATGGTCGCAATATCGCATTATCGTAGTATGTGCTCATTTCGTGTTAATGTATTTATTGCAAGGTGCGATTTTGCGATATGCGCCATCGCATATCGGCGTTTTCTATGATTTTCTAGCGTAAGTGCATTTTAAGGCATGCGATGCGATATTTATGTTTTTAATATGTAATCTCGCATCGCAAATCTTAAAGTTTGGCTTGTAAGAAGGCATCCTGCTATCCTTTCTGCGATGTGATATTCGTTAAGGAGTGATTTTAACTTTTCTCATCATGAAAGTTAAGCTTTTTTAGATTTTTCAAAAGTATTTTCCTAAGTTTATGATGGTAAGTTTTATTAAAAAGGAAATACAAGCACTAATTCATATTTTTAATTTTTTGACTAAGGATCCCCACTTATTTAGTATTAGTAATAACACTAAATAAGAAGGGGGGTTGTTGGTGGCCACAACAGCTCCCTAACTCGGGAATAAATCTTCCTTGACTAGCATTAGTCTGCTTGCCAATTAACTTGACTTGTTTGGATTCCAATGACACTGAGTTGTTGAGATAGAGTGGGAGAATCTTCAAATGATTTGAGGAGTTAAGGAGGGAGACCAATTCTTATAATATTTCTTGCTTGCCCACTCTGAGTCCCTCCACTCAAGTAAACTCAAAACTGTGCCAATTTCTTGCATTTAACACACATTAGGCCATAGGACATAATAACTCACTTTTACTCTTCTCACTAAGAAAAATATAATAAAATCTATAAATAAATGTGAGAAAAGACAATTTAATAAGATGGAGAGTGGCATTGTGACCCATATAGTTTACCTATTGATCAACCTCATCATCACCTCCCTGCTGAAATTGTTGCCCATCCTTTGAGCAACCTAGTCATCTATATCAATATCCTTCATAGCCTTGGTGGCCTCCTTGACATCCCAAGCTTTTGTGGATGGTGTCTCTTCCTGAGGATAAAAGCCTACATTTTTCTCTGTCTCTTCCCACTGCTTTCTTTCCTCTTCTTCCTCCCTACCTTCCAGCATACCTGATAGGAAAGGTGGACTAAGCTTAAGTCCAATCCAATTGATCTTCAGTCTTTGCATGGCATTTGTAAATAGGATTTTTCTCTCTAATGCATTCCTCAATATCTTGGGAGAGTGATACTCCCTGGTCCTGAGACTATGTGCCAAGTTATTCCATCTCTTTTGGCATGCTTCTTGGGTAGCCAGGTATCTCGATGCAAGTTGAGAATCATTGGAAATGATGTTGTGGTTACTAATTACAACACTTGAATTTATTTGCTCTTCCTTGATGTAGAGGAGTTCCTTTTCCTCTTTTTATATTGTTCTCTTTACTTCCTAACCCTGGGCTTCCTCATGAGTCATCCATGATGTGAGGGCCATCAGCTGTAAGTCTCCCAATTTTTCATTAGGGTCCCAAACATTCAGGTTTGTTAAGGAAAGGTTGTGTAGGTAGAATTCAGATACCTTGGCCTTGTCCTCAAGGGTACTCTTGTCACACCAATCAATGAACTTCCTGTAATCTTAGAATGACATGGTCCCCTGTTGTGCAAATGTCTTAATTTGGAATTGCATCCATTGGTCCTTGAGGTAAAGTGCATAGGATTTGGATGGAACTCTTCACTGAAGTGCCTTCATGGAGAGGCTTGCCATGGTGGCCAATTGGGTCTCCTTTTCTTGCAATTTCCTCCTCAACCTTGCATTCTCTACCTGCAACTATGTCTTTGTGGTGTATTCTCTATCTCTCAATTCACTCAACTCCTTGCTCATCTCTAGGATTTTTTCTTCCACAAGGCCCACATCTTCTACTTTCTTTGATTTACTAATCTTCATCCATCGATGTGTCCTTCCTCTTTCTTTTTCAATTTCAATGAAGAGAGGGATTGAAAAAAATTGTGGGATCACTCTGCCTCCTTCAATGAACTTATATTAGGAGCTCAATTTGGGTTGTGGACTAGGCTCTTGTAGTTGTGTAAAATCTCCCTTAATTACCTTTGGAGAAGCTTCCCCCTCCTCTGCTTTTGTTGTTTCTTCTTTGCCTCCTTGTTTCCCATGTTTCTATTCCTGTAGCACTTTATGCCTCCTGCCAATGTTTCCTGTACCACTATTTTGGAATCCTGCAGCAAGCCTTTTCCTTTTTGTTGGATTGTTACAGGTGCCTTGGGCTGCTTGGCTAAGGTTCACCTGGTGATAGGCTTCCTAACATAGGTAATGGGAGTCTTTGGGGTTGCTCCTGGTGATGTGAATTTCTCAACCTTCATTCTCATGGATTCTATCTCCTCTTGTTTACTTGGTTATTCTTCAATTACAATAGGTGTTTTTGTGGGAGTTTGTGGCTTCCCTACTTAATCCTAGTGCTTCTTCTTTCTTTGAAATAGAGGGGAGTTTGTCTCTGCCTTTTCTTTGTGGATTTTATGGGTGTGCTCTAAGTAGCTAAGGCAACAATTGTCTCCTTTTTAGTGGGTTCAGGAGACAACCGTCCCTGATCTGGTGATATCTCCTCCTCTTCAATTGCAGTGGTCTTCTCAAACCAATTCTCTTTCTGTTGCTCCTCCTCTTCTTATCTCTTTTATTCTTCCTCTATTTTGTTTGTTTCTTTGTCTTCTTCTTATTTTTCTCCTTCTTCTTCTCCTTCTTCTTATTCTCCTTCTTCTTCACTTGAAGCTGGGTTTTCACCAAGTGCAAGAACTTGGGTCTTCAGGAATGCTTCTCTGTTCATATCTCTGAATGTGGACCAGAGGATAGGGAATCTTGATTTACTCAAAGCATCATCTACTATCATCTTAATGAGACCATGGTGTGCTAATTGTTGTTTCTTTCCCTCTTTCACCTTCTAGCTCATGTCTATGATTGATTGTAGGAGAAGATAGGACACACTTAATCTTTGGCTATGGGAAACCTAACTCGAAATCTCAATTCATGGAGTAACATGAACTGGTAGCCATAGACTACACTCAGTCTCCCTTCACAAGAAATGTATTTAAGGATGTGGTAGGCTACCTCATCCCAGGGGTAGGGAAGATTCTCCCTTCTAACTCTATTTTTGTCTTCAATTGGTTTCTCATCATTGGTGAAGAATTGTTTTCTGAGAAAAGGTTTTCTTGGCCTTATGTGCCCTTCTCCAATTGAACCCTAGAGGAAGTTTTGTCACTTTGTTAATTAACTCGGGATTGATAGTAATGGGCAGCCCTCTTACCATAGTGGTAGAAATTTTTCTTTCTTGAGGGTTTAGTGCCATGGAAAACTCATAAGTTATATCATCATCATATCCCTTGAGAAAATAAAAGAAGCCTAGCCAATGATGACTCCTGAAGATGTCTACCACTGGGAGATGAAAGGGAATTCTTGATGTATATGTGGGCTCTCTTCTATTGAATCCCCCTCTCGTTTTCTTCTCTGGTTTCATTTATGTGAAAGAGGTTTTGTAAGATAGCTTCAGTATGAATTTTAGGGTAGTTGAGAGCTAAAATTATTAGTTGATGACTAAAACTCCTTATAGCCACAAAATGTTTCTTTTATAGCCCCAAACCATTTTTAATTTCCAAGCTTACTGTAATTACTAAGATAGTTATGAAAACCATGAACATAGGAGAGATAAGCTACTTACTTATCACTGTAATGCCTGGGATTATGACAATTGGGGACCAAGTTGACCCTAGGCACACTATTGTAGACATTAGGGGAATTTTGAGGTCTAAAATGGGCCTCCTAAGAAAAATGTACAACCAAAATAAACATTATAAGAACCAATAGGATTCAAGATGATGATGACAACCATGGGGGATGATTCACAATTTTTGGACTAAAAAAGTAAAAAGATTAAAAAATAATAAAACTACTTTTTCAACTCGTATTTTCAACTTATCTTCCTAAGTTTTTACTCAAATTTTGAGTAGGAGTACTACTTGTATGAAAAATTTAATTCCTCATCCAAGGAGTGTACCCATGTTTCATACTTTTGATGGACCCTGCTACAAGAAAAATGAGAAATACATGAAAAAACGTAATTGCAATCACATTTTTAATGTATTTCTCATTTTTTGTATAGCAGGGTCCATAGAAAGTATGCAAAATGGGTACACTTTGGATGAGGAATCAAATTTTGCATCCAACAAGTGTTTTCACTCGAAATTTGAGTACACCCATAGGGAGATAAGTTGAAAATACGAGTTGAAAAAATAGTTTTCTCATTTTTCCCTCTAAAATTTGATGATGTAATCTAATATTGTTTTATTATTTCCACTATTATTTTATAATTTTGTTAGGAAGCCCATTTTTTAGACCTCAAAACTCCCCTAATTCTTCTTGTGGAATTTCACTATTTCCTATAAATTCTTGTAGCCTTTTTTTATTCTTGTAGTTGTTTTGTATAGGATGTCTAGAGCAGGGTTCGAATTTTTCAATGGCTTTCGAAGCTAGTCCCTATCTCCTTGATTTCTAAATGAGAGACAAAAATTCATGAAATTTTGGGTTTTTATGTTATTTATGGTCAGGACTCGGAGCGTTGTGTTGGCTAGTAGTGGTATCATATTTCCTAATTTGAATTGTTGGCCCACTGGTTGTCATCATTCACTTACTCGTCGTAATCATCACCCACTCCCTCTTAATTGATTTCGACTACCCTCCTAACTAACTCTCATTAATGTGACATCCTTACATGGCATGCTAACTAAAAGATCACTTCTTTATCACAATCTGAGGGTGGCCAACTTAACTAACCACCTCCATCATATAAAAAAAGGCCTTTCTTCAAAATTTACACATGTTTCATCATATCATACCTAGGTAAGAGTTGAGTAAGTTACCATACCTGAGCCTACCTTTTTTTGATTTGTGCATGCTAGAGTAGTTGAATTTAGTGTTGCTACTTAGGGAAGTGCTTCCTTTGTCTCTTTCTGTGTTTTGCTTTTGGCTCCTGTATAGCTGACTACTTGTATTTTCATGTGTGCACGTGCTTAATATCCTTTTGTTGCTACTGTTGTTGTGTATTCTTGCTAAGAAGAAAAAGGTGCCCATGGATGATGGTACTCTTCCTTACTCTAGTTGGGTAGACAAATTGAGCTTCAAGTTGTTTGCAGCAGTGGCACAAGTTGCTACAAGAGATCTTGTAGCTGCTATAGGAAATCTTGTAGTGTTATAGACATTTTTGGGCACTTCAACCCCAATCATAAATGTCCATAAACTGAGGGCTCCTAAGTCCCTAAACGTGTTGCTTCACTGCCTAAAGGAACAAGGTCAACTCATTACATCATCTCCCAAAAGTTCTCCACTGAAAACTACTCATAAATGGTCAAAACTAGACCATACTGAAAGCTCAATGCAGAGGGTGAGATGCATATCACCTTCCCAGTGTAAAAGGTGTGATGCATACTGATTTTCTCCTCTATAGGGTGCGATGGTCGGGAATGGACAAATGGCAGGAACAAAAATGCGAGGTGGAAGATCATGGAATCTTCCAGAAGCTTCCCCTCTGACACTTGCCACTCCATTTTCGACCAAAGATGAGTAAGAGATCATCATTCTCCAAGTGGAAGCAGGAACTATCAGAGAGAGGACACTAATCAAGATCCCAGAAGATGACTCACCTCTCTGTAATCATCTATATGTGGATCCCTCATCACAGAGATCTAGAGGCTGGAATTTTGTATCTTATAGAGGAGTGCTGTTGATTTTCTGGTGTACATTCACAGTGTTGGGTGATCTAGCTTTGCTTGAGGTGAAGAAGGGCTTCTTAGCTGGAGGATGATGCTGGGTCAGAGCACATGGTTGTAATCCTCTAGCTACTTTTCATCTTAATAAAGCTATTCTTGTTTCCTTCCATATTCTTGTGTACTTGTTTATATATGCATTTATATGGTTAATATACATCTGATCCTGTATTATTTATGAATTTAGATCCTTGTTTCTTCGATAGTAGTATGTTTCTGTGATTCCACAGGTTCTTTTGAAGCGGGGCAGACAAATAAGAAGCGGCGAAGATCTATTAAGAAGGAGAGGAAATCAAGCGCAAGACTCAGGTCGGTCTTCCTGGTCCTCCTCTCGTCTATTTTCATAAAAGGAAACAACAGTAGACTTTGATTGTTTGTTTCTAAGATAGCCACCCATCTCAGTGGGAATAGCAGCATCCGAGTGGACACTATTCCCGGATAACAAAATGGCGACTCCACTGGGGATTGACTAGATTACTTGTTAGCCTATCTATCCTTGTTTCTTTTATAAACTTACAGACGGAGCCTGAAGTCAAGCCAGCTAGCCTTCGAACTGCATTTTTCATACAAATGCAAAGTAAATTAATGCTACTTTAGTCTATCTCCATGTTTTGTTTATGAATTAAGCAATACATCTGAAAACAATCTAATTGCCCTAAGTGGTGGCTCTAGTAACCTCTTAGATCACCCCTATGTTTTACATACACTGATCTTTACTTATTCAGCCTAAACACCTGAACTAGATTGCAAACTGTGAGTGAAATCCCGTTCAAAGTCTCACACTGCTACCATCGCACCCTGCCTTCAAGGCAGTCTGTATGCATCGCACTTCCAGAGTGCAGTAGGTGCACTGCATACTGAGTTCACTGTGTAACAGGTGCGATGGTCAGGGAGGGTTAACTTTATCTCCGACTGTGGATTTTTCTCACTGTTTTCAGTCTTATTCAAGATTTTTGCTGTCTGTAGTTAGTGTAATTCTGTGAAAACCCCCTTCTCTTGCATTATTCCACCTCCTTATTGCAAATAACTATAAATGTTTTTATGTATTGTGCGTCGTTTTTAGTTCTCTTTTGCAAAAAGTAACATAGTCGAACTGTCGTCTCTAGATCTGAAAGTGTCGTAGCTGTCATTTTCAGTTTTAGAAAACAATACCTTTGTTCTGGATAGTCGATTATACAATTACTGTTGCATAGGATTTGAATTAGTGGTTTTAAAGTGTCGAAAAGCAATTTCCATTTCAAAATCGCAAAGTGTCCCTCTTGCTTTCACTTCGTTTTGAAAAAGAATTTTGTTGAGTGTTGTCACTTTAAAAGTAATTCAGTTTTTTACATAGCTTTCTTAACGTCATTCACACATTAAGAAGGCTGAAAACAAATACATGCATGTTCATTTGCATTTTGATTGCTTGGCTTGATTTAGGACTGTGCATTTAGCGTGTGCTCCGTGCTCTGTGAAGAAAAGATTCTTGACTTTCTTCCCTTTAGTAGCTAGGATTTTCATTGCTGAAAGAAGATCAAACGTTTGTTTATCATCTTAGACTGCATTTTAGGAATTATATATAAATCACGTGGTGAACCTGAAAGGAAAACTGTTAAGTAAGATCAACTTAAAATAAATTCAATGAATCTAACAACGCTTTGGAACTTAACGCACAACATCTAGATATTTAGGCTAGAGACGTATTCCGGCGTCGTAAAACCTGGTAACTGTGGCTTTCAGTGTTGGTTGGGTGATTCCTCCACTTTGAGATGGCAAGTGCTAGTACGGACTTGTGCTCCCACGTACCGTCGAGTATATATTGGGAGACCACAATAGGCT
>APFE031400791.1:205537-294178 GCA_000404065.3 Pinus taeda
GCATGCGAATATAGGAGCCGAAGTCGAACATGCAGGAACATCATCTGATTACCAGCCAATGGTGAAAGTTGTTAACAGACGCGAGAGGTACCACCAATAATGACAATGGCCCTCAAGGTACTATAGGTACAATCTACGGCGTGCGAACCCATGAGCCGGCGTCGAACACCCATAGAATCATTCGATCGGAAGCCAATGATGAAAACCTCGCGTCGAATGCGAAGAACTTGCAATTGAGGCATGCAGGCTCCAAGGCACCAAAAGGGAGTCTCTACATCAACTTCTTGGATAATGAGCTGAAGTCGATAGGAAGCGACCTTGATTGAAGGTGGGCCATAGTGTTTCCCACATCATCGATGCAAGACAGAGGAGGATAATGTTTTTGTGAATCAGGATTATATGAGTCATCAGAGGGAGGTTGATATTTTGCAGAGGTCAACTTCTCTTGAACATATCGGTGGCATGATAGTGGACTTGGCAATATTTGACATCAATTGATCAGAGGTCATGGTGACAAGGCAAAGAGAAGATGAGAGGTCAAACAGGATCACCCAAACCCATAGAGGCAAGTGAAAAACGAGATGAGGTGTCCCCACCCAGACACGAATGTAGACAAGTGCCATGTTCAAGAGAGACATATTGCCGACACGACAAGGATTATGGTTCTATTTTCCCCACCATTTCTGGCGAGTACCCCAATTAGTTTTATTAACAAGCTTGATGGGGGTAGCATATGCTTGTAAAACGTCATTTCGACGGAATCCAATGTCATCAAGTTTTAACGAGTCTGACAAAGGAAAAACTCAGCGTCTTTTCATGTTTAGAGAGTTTGAAAAGACAACATAAAAGTAAACTCTAGGGGTGTCCTTTTTCGTAAAGTTGTGTCTCTCGAGCCCGAAAAAGTATAAAACAATGCTCGAAAGAACCGCCCGACCATTACAATCAAGGAGTACTTTTCATGATTAGTGACTTCAACCTGAAAAAGTAAAAAAGTGACCGAAATCACATCATTTCGTAACCGTTAACGAGCCTGAAACGACAAGGGCCCGATGATATTTTCGTCTTTACAAGGTCAGAAAAGAGCTTAAAGGCGACTGCCTCTTATTTATGTTTAACGAGTCAAGAGGAATAGCTCGGCAATCTTTTCATCTTTAAATGGTCAGAAAAGAGCTGAAAGCAGACCTCCATTTTTATTCTCTTTAACAAGTCAAAAAGGGAAAAAATGCTCGGCAATCTTTTCATATTTTACAAGTCAGAAAAGAGCTTAAAGGTGACTCGTCCTAGAGGAACGAGTGGTATAAAGGGTAGCAACTGGTTCCAGCAATGGTGGAACTACTCAAAACATGTAATGGTCAAGAGGTTGGCTAACAAAACCACTCTTAACTACGGTCCCTCAGGAAAGGAAAACAAGCAAGTGAAAGCATATGATCAGCCAAAGAGATGGTGGTGATGGGATGAAAACAACCAAGGCTCATCTAACAGAATTTAGCGGATAAAGACAGCAATCACGAGATGTACATCGGGTATGGTTTCATTTTTACACAAGCTTTAACCATGGAGAACTCTGCTTGGATTCGGTTTCATGTTTACACAAGCTTGGAACGAAAAACTATGCTTGTTATAAGTTCGCATGCCCCCATCATAATGACGCAAAACAAGGTACATGCCCCCCAAGCTTCATTGCATTCAACAAAGTGGATGGAATGAAGGTTCACTTTCGAGATCTTGGAAAGACTCGACTTGTATTTTACGAGATCGTAATCAAAAGACTCGATTTGGAAACGGAGTTGTTTCATTTTTTAATGAGGTTGACACAGTAAAAGAACTATCCTCATAACCCTTGTTTCATTTTTTAACGAGCTTGACACAAGATCAGGAACTATGCTTGAACCAGACCCAGTTTCATTTTTTAAGGAGCTTGACATAGGAAAGTGAACGATGCTCCGACTAGACCTAGTTTCATTTTTTAAGGAGCTTGACATAGGAAAGTGAACTATGCTCCGACCAGACCTAGTTTCATTTTTTTAAGGATCTTGACATAGGAAAGGAACTATGCTCCATCCAGACCTAGTTTCATTTTTTAAGGAGCTTGACATAGGAAAGGAACTATGCTACGAATGAACTTCACCATAATGAACAGGAAGTCGTAGCTTCCAAGAGTACGACTCCTGGTGGAAGGATCACATCTTGGAAGTCAGGACCCAATGCCCCCAGGACACTATGCACGACGGCGGCATCACTGGATACAGGCATGGGATAAGTAGCCACATAGTTGACCTGCAGCGGGGCAAATACAACCGGTGGATAAAAACCAGGAGGGGATGACAACTGCGCAGGAGGCACCGGGGGACTAAAGAATGATAATTGATCTATAGTCCCAATCCTTCCATCGTGTGGAAAGCAAACCACACGGAAAATTGAAGAGACAAGGGCCCCCATAGCATAAACATAGTCATGACCAAGGAGAAGACTGAAATCTAAAGCACCTTGGGTAACTAGTACGTCGATACAGACGGTTTTGCCTCCCAAAGTAATAGGGAACTTTGGAAGGATCCCTAATGGTTGACTGGTTCCTCTGTCAAATGCCATTAGATTCTACGCGACCGGCACAAGTTGTGGGGAACCCAAAGCTTGCCAAGTAGTGGAAGGCATAAGACTGACAGATGCACCCTCATCCAAGACAGTGCCAGGTACTGCCTTATCATAGGCATGTACTGTGATCTGGAAAGGCACATGGGATGGAAGGCAGCAGGCGGTCAAATGACTACAGTCAAAGGAAATGACTGAACTAATTGGTGGGGGAATCGTATGATTGCCCCCTTGCTCTAAAGGAACTGAAGAAGGACTCTCTGGATCAGCTGGGATAGGAGAGTCGTTTTCGGACTCAGGAGAATTTGACGAGACGAGAAGAACATGAGCATGACGCTCTTCCGAAACAGAGTGATCAACAGGCGGTGAACCCAAGTTGACACTCTCTCCGACCAATGGTTGGTCCCGAACAGGCTTAGCACAGCCAGGTTCGGAAAGAGGAGGATAGACAAGAGAGGGATCTAAATCAATCTCTTTGTCGACAGGGAGAGGATCTAAAGAGAGCCTCTGATAACCAATGGGAAGTTGGGGTGAAGAAGTTGTAAGACTTTCCAAAACGGTGGAAGCTTTATCCATGAGCGGACAAAGGTGAAGGGGATGGTTGCCTTCACATAGCCTACAGGGGAATCGAATCTTCCCTTCCTTCTTACCGTTGCCAGTTGATAGGATAGCTCGCTCTGAGCTTCAGAGGACGATGAGGGACAGGCCGGATCGTGAGACCATGCTTCTAAGATCCTAGGAATACCAAGACAATCACGAAGAAAATGGTCTCCCTTGCACAATTTACAAGGAAACTTAACCTTCCGCGGAGGAGCAGAAGGAGTTCCGACTTGAGCTGTACTCGGGGCAGTAGCTACACTTTTAGCCTCTCGCTTATGAGACTTCTTCTTCTTCGTCTTCTTCTTCTTCTTCTCAGCCACCTGGGTACTTGAATCCAGACTTTCACGAGGCAAAGTAGAAGATGAGGACATAGAAACAGGCGAAGAAGGGGAGAGGTCCACCTTGGAATCAACATGATGTGGCTCGGGTGGAGGAACGGATTGACCAGTAGTTAAAACATTA
This sequence comes from Pinus taeda, assembly GCA_000404065.3. NCBI lineage: Eukaryota > Viridiplantae > Streptophyta > Pinopsida > Pinales > Pinaceae > Pinus > Pinus taeda. Next base: position 209,189 of record APFE031400791.1, read on the forward strand.
GGGACCACAGAAGTTGAGAACAACCAAACCGGCAACCCCAGCGGAGTCGCCAAATTGTTGAGGAGATAAATCCCCTCTGCGGACAGAGGCGATCCCTACTAGCCCAGATTGGGTCTAGCAACAATCATACAACACTACAACGTAAGTTCCTAATTGCAAATTAAAGACCAATGATGAGGGCCTACCTGGATTCCAACGCTAGTGCTTGTAGAAGAGGCGATGCTCCCGTTCCTTTGCTCCGGCAGACCACGATCCCCACGATCTTCGTGAATGGACACCTGCACATACAAAGAATGACACAAACACAAGCATAAAATCCAACATATGCAACTATATATAAGTCAGAAATGATATAACTCATCATCATTACAAATAACAATAAGAGTGGAACCATAACAATAGTCGTTTATTGATAATAATCAAAGAAGAATACAACCATAGTTCTGACGTCAGATTCTCCTTTGGCTGGGTGATCAGCAGCACATGTCTTGCAAAGCTTTGTTGGGAATAGGAACAAGCCTCTCTCTCTTTGGTTATTGGACAAGAATCTCCTTACTTAGATTTGGCCTTATGGGAATGAAGAAGGCTCATGCAGCATGAAACTCTTGGAAACTTTACAATTCTCAATCTATGGAACTCTGGGACTAGCTTGCCAAGGAAAATGGACAAGCTTTTATAGATGGAGGAAGGGGAGTTGGGATCATCCACAATAATCATTGGATTGGCTCTATCACTAAAGAAGCTTCCATGAGAGGTGGAAAACCACTTCCTCTTGATGGAGATCCGAAGACAAACCACCCAACTCAAGATAGATTCAGTCCAGGAATTTGTTAGGATGAATCTTTCGTTGTTTGTTTGTTAAAAAACACCACTGATTATGGTTGGCGTGAGTGCGACTCTGTGACAAAGCGCCAACTAGCATGCCCTCTTTGGAGGATTTCCCCCATTGGCACAAGGGTTGGACTATGGAACCGCGCCAATGGAAAAAGGGCAATTTTTAGGGGTTTTAAGCAGGAGATGTCTTCAGGGAAAATGAAGTTAAAGTTCAGGGGAATGCAATGCAAGTGTTTCCAGGTCATGTCACTTCTCACAGGTCCTGGAATGAGTCCTCCAAGGTGTGGGAGAATGGGTAATAGGGATGGTAACAAATTGTTGTGTAACAGATGCCCCCTAAAGCATGAGGCCCGAGAGAGAGAGAGGGGTGAAATGCTTTACAAGAACATGGCCGACCGAAAACATTGTCGTCGAAAAACCTGCGTGGAGAAGTACAAATGATATCTCAAGTACATGATGTATGTGGTATGGGCGCAGCCATCCATAGCAAAGTACATAACAATCTAGATCCAAGGTATGGATGCAGCCATTCAGTGAGGATCAATAAATTGACTCAGGCATGGTCACAACCATCCAGTGAATGAGTCATGTAATGATCATAATAATCCACAAAATCACAACCTGGATCCTAACAGACAAAATCCAGGGTCTTGCGCTCCATCTCGACCCGAACAAAGTAAAATTTCAAGCATGCGAATATGGGAGTCGAAGTCGAACATGTAGGGACATCGTCTGATTACCAGCCAATGATGAAAACTGTTAACAGATGCGAGAGGTACCACCAATAATGACAATGGCCCTCAAGGTACTATAGGTACAATTTACGGCGTGTGAATCAGTGAGCCGGTGTCGAACACCCGTAGAATCATTCAATCGAAGGACAATGATGAAAACCTCGCATCGAACACGAAGAACCTACCATTAAGGCATGCAGGCTCCAAGGCACCTGAAAGGAGTCTTTAGGTCAACTTCCCGGATAATGAGCTGAAGTCGACAGGAAGCGACCTTGATCGAAGGTGGGCCATAGTGTTTCCCACATGATCGACACGAGACAGAGGGGAATAAGACTTTGTGTGAATCAGGATTATGTGAGTTATCAGAGGGAGGTTGATTATTTCGGAGAGGTGAACTTCTCTTGAACATATCAGCGGCACGACAGTGGACTTGGTAGTATTTAAGATCAAATGATCAGAGGTCATGGTGAAAATGCAACGAGCAGATGAGAGGTCAAACAAGATCACCCAAACCCACGGAGACAAGTGAAAACAAGATGAGATGTCCCCACCCAGACACGAATGCAGACAAGTGCCATTTGTCACCGTCCCTATTACCCCTTCTTCCGCACCTTGGATGACTCATTCCAGGACCTGTGAGAAGTGACATGACCTGGAAACACTTGCATTGTATTCCCCTGAGTATGAACTTCATTTGCCCTGAAGACATCTCCTACAAAAAACCCATAAAAACAATGCTTTTTCCATTGGCGCGGTTTCACTGTGCAACACTCGCGCTAATGGGGGAAATCCTCCAAAGAGGGCGTGCCTGTTGGCGCTCTGTCACAGAGTCGCACTCACGCCAGCCATAATAAGTGTTGTTTTTAACAAACCAATAACCGAAGGTTCATCCTAACCCACTCCTGAACTGAATCTATCTTGAGTTGGTTTGGTTTGGCTTCGAATCTCCATAGAGGGGAAGTGGTTTGCCACCTCTCATGGAAGCTTCTTAGTGATAAAGCCAATCCCATGAATATTGTGGATGATCCTAACTCTTCCTCCTCTATCTATAAAAGCTTTTCCTTCTGCCTTAGGCAAGCTATTTCCAAAGATTGAGAATTGTCAAGTTCATGCTGCAAGAAGCCTTTTTCATTCCCATAAGGCTAAATCTAAAGGAGATTCTTGTCCAAATAACCAAGGAGAGAGAGGCATGTTCCCATTCCCAACAAGTTTTGCAAGACATGTGCTGCTGATCACCCAGCCAAAGGAGGATTTGACGTCAGAACTATGGTTGTATTCTTCGTTGTTTATCAATAATAGACGACTATTATTATGGTTCCACTCTTATTGTCTTTCATAATGATGATGAGTTATATCCTTTCTGACTGATATATAGTTGCATCTATTGGATTTTATGTTTGTGTTTGTGTCGCTCTTTGCATGTGCAGGTGTCCATTCACGGGGATCGTGGGGATCGTGACGGGCCGGAGCAAAGGAACGGGAGCATCAACTCTTCTACAAGCACTAGCATTGGAATCTAGGTAGGCCCTCATCATTGGTCTTTAATTTGAAATTAGGAACTTGCGTGATAGCGTTGTTTGATTGTTGCTAGACCCAATTTGGGCTAGTAGGGATCGCCTCTGTCCGTAGAGGGGATTTACCTCCACAATGATTTGTTGACTCCACTGGGGATACTGTCTTGCCTTTTTGGTTGTTTCTTGAGTTTTACTTGCTTGCTCAGCCTTCTGGGTTGAGTTCTTTTGTTGTTTCTTGCTTCTTGGTTTACCTGGTCATCATTGGCCTGGTCTTGGATTGCTTCTTTTTTATTTTTGCATAGCAAACTTGACTCGTGCACTTTTATAACGTAACAGTCGCGCCAATTGGCGCCATTTTCTCATATACAACCCGTGCCAATCCTTAAAAGACGCTAGTTTCATCCTGACAGTTGTGCCAGGCCTGGGAACTGTTAAAGTTTGCTTGGTTTTAAGCCTTCTGAGCTTGGTCTTTGTTTTTGGATACATTCTCTCGACTGCTTGAGTGTGTTGGAGTCTTGTTTGACTGGTTGAGTCTCTTTTTTGAGAAATTCTTAATTTGATTTCCTTTGGTCATTACTTGGAGGTTTGTCTCAGTCTTTTCACAATTTTGCATCTTTTTGCTTTTGTTTTTGCAAAAAAAATTCCCCCTCATTTGCCGGGGGGGGGCTAAATTGTGTATGAGTGTTAATCGCCTTTGAGTGTTTTTATTTTTTGATCTTTGGAACTCTCACCCAATTTTCTTGACTTGCACTTGATTGGTTCTTAGATTACATTAGAATCATCTTGTGTTTGAGAATTCTCTTGCATAGATCACACTTGCATAATTAGAATTCTCATTTTCAAAATATGAATTAAAAAAGTGCATAGGTTACATTTGCATACTTTTCAAGTGAATTGTGCATAGATTACAATTGCATAGTTTACATTCTGAAAAATCAATCGTAGATTTAGATCAGTTTTCTTTGATTTGAATTTACATATTTTTATGCTTGTTTTAAACACATGAAAATAAAAATAAAAACTGTTTTGGAATTGATTTGCATTAGTTTTTCTTGATGAAATTAGTGCATTAGAGAATTTGTTATATTTTCTCTTAGTGATCAATTTTTTGCATTGTTGGAAGTGAATGGAAACTCTCTCCTTACTTTAGGTAGCATTCATCGAATGAAATGATATATTGTGGCATATAGTTTGCATTTAGGAAATTTTGATACATTACATACGGTAAGGCCTGAAAACTGAAACATAATACAAGATCAACTTTAAAACGAATTGAATGAATCTCACAATGCATTGGAACATAACGCACACTATTTATAGCTCTAGGCTAGAGACATGCTCTGGCGTCGTTAAACCTAGTCACTTTTGCTTTCACTCAAGGTTGGGCGATTCCTCCTTCTGTAACTCAATAGTGGTCTAGTACGAAATTGTGCTCCCACGTACTGTCGAGTATATGGGGAGACCCCACTAGGTTATCATCCTTTGTCCATAGGAAGCCGTGTCTGTCGCCTTACGACCCGTAATGCACCGAACACAGCATTCGGGAAGATTGATTGTCGTACGGAAAGTCCTTGGTTTTCATACGATTGCCAAGGTGTATATGCAATTTTACGGATTGTCTGGTAAACCTTTTGCCTAGTTCTCCAGAGTAGTCACTTTTGATCCTTTTCGGACTCCCTAAAAGAGAAGGCTCATCTGAGCATTTGTCACTTTGGGCTCATTAAACATTCGAAGGTGACTAGAGTCATCTTTTTGTCCTTTTCTCGACTCTTTAAAGATGAAAAGGTCAAGTTATGTCATTGTGTCTTAAAATTAAATTACCCGCAATCACACGCCTTGTTAGATTCTGTTTGTTGGTCATTTGATTGTGTGTTTTGACTCTTTTTCAACCCCGTGTGCAATTTTCAGTTTTTATGGCAACTTTTCCAGAGTTCACCAACCCAAGAATCCCCTCTGAAGGGAATCTTGGTCATTTTCCTCCTTTTGGGAATGTTGGTGCTCCTTACATGGCAGCGTTGTCCCTTCCTGGGTTAACTGTTGGGTTGCCTGTTTGGTTGTTCTCAACCTCTGTGGTCCCTAATGTTTCAACTATTGGTCAATCAGTTCCTCCACCCGAACAACATCATGTTGATTCCAAGGTGGACCTCTCCCCTTCTTCGCCTATTTCTATGTCTTCATCTTCTACTTCGCTTGGTGAGAGTCTGGATTCAAGTAACCAGGTGGCTAAGAAGAAGAAGAAGAAGTCGCCTAAGCAAGAGGCTAAAAGTGCAGCTATTTCCTCGAGTACAGCTCAGGTCAGAACTCCTTCTGCTCCTCCATGGAAGGTTAACTTTCCTTGTAAATTGTGCAAGGCTGACCATCTTCTTCGTGATTGTCCTGGCATTCCCAGGACCTTAGAAGTATGGTCTCATGATCCAGCCTGCCCCTCATCATCCTCTGAAGCTCATGGCATTGATACCTTATCAACTAGCAATGGTGAGAAGAAAAGGAAGATTTGATTCCCCTGTAGGCTATGTGAAGGCAACCATCTCCTTCACCTTTGTCCGCTCATGGATAAAGCTTCCACTATTTTGGAAATTCTTATAGCTTCTTCACCCCAACTTCCCGTTGGTTATCAGAGGCTCTCTTCATACCCTCCCCCTGTCAACAACGAGATTGACTTAGATTCTTCTCTTGCCCATCCTCCTTTTTCCGAACCTGGCTATGTTAAGCCTATTTGGGACCAACCATTGGTCGGAAAGAGTGTCAACTCGGGTTCACCACCCGTCGATCACTCTGTTTCAAAATAGCGTCAAGCTCATGTTCTTCTCATCTCGTCAGATTCTCCTGAGTCCAAAAACAACCCTCCTATCCCAGCTGATTCGAAGAGTCATTTTTCGGTTCCTATAGAGCAAGGGGGCAATCATACGATCCCCCCACCGAGTAGTTCAGTCGTTTCCTTCGACTGGAGTCATTTGACCGCCTTCCACCTTCCATCCCATGTGCCTTTCTAGATTACAGTACGTGCCTGTGCTAAGGCAGTACCTGGCACTGTCTTGGATGAGGGTGCATCTGTCAGTCTTATGCCTTCCACTACTTGGAAAGCTTTGGGCTCCCCACAGCTTGTGTCGGTCGCGCAGAATCTGATGGCGTTTGATGGAGGAACCAGTCAATCGTTAGGGATCCTTCCAAAGTTCCCTATTACTTTGGGAGGCAAAATCGTCTGTATTGACGTACTGGTTACCCAAGGTGCTTTAGATTTCAGTCTTCTCCTTGGTCGTGACTATGTTTATGCCGGGGCCCTTGTCTCTTCACTTTTCCGTGTGGTTTGCTTTCCACACGATGGAAGAATCGTGACTATAGATCAATTATTGTTCTTTAGTCCCCCGGTGCCTCTTGTGTAGTTCTCATCCCCTCCTAGTTTTTATCCACCGGTTGTATCTGCCACACCGCAGGTCAACTATGTGGCTACTTATTCCGTAACTATATCCAGTGCTGCTGCTGTCGTGCATAGTGTCCTGGGGGCATTGGGTCCTGACTTCCAAGATGTTATCCTTCCACCGGGAGTGGCACTCTTGGAAGCAACGACTTCCTGTTCATTATGATGAAGTCCGTTCAGAGCATAGTTCGCTTTCCTATGTCAAGCTCCTTAAAAAATGAAACTAGGACTGGGCGGAGCATAGTTCCTTTCCTATGTCAAGCTCCTTGAAAAATGAAAGTGGGTTTGGTCGAAGCATAGTTCGCTTTCCTATGTCAAGCTCCCTGAAAAATGAAACTTGGTCTGGTCGAGCATAGTTCCTGATCTTGTGTCAATCTCGTTAAAAAATGAAACAAGGGTTATGAGGATAGTTCTTTTACTATGTCAACCTCATTAAAAAATGAAGCAACTCCCTTTCCAAATCGAGTCTTTTGATTAAGATCTCATAAAATACGAGTCGAGTCTTTCCAAGATCTCGAAAGTGAACCTTCATTCCATCCACTTTTTTGAATGCAATGAAGCTTGGGGGGCATGTACGTCATTTTGCGTCATAATGTTGGGGGCATGCAAACTTATAACAAGCATAGTTTTTCGTTTCAAGCTTGTGTAAACATGAAACCGAATCCAAGCAGAGTTCTCCATGGTTCAAGCTTGTGTAAAAATGAACCCATGCCCGATGTACATCTCGTGATTACCATTTTTATCCGCTCAATTATGCTAGATGAGCCTTGGTTGTTTCATTCCATTTCCACCATCTCTTTGGCTGATCATATGCTTTAACTTGCTTGTTTTCCTTTCCTGAGGGACCGTAGTTAAGAGCGGTTTTGTTAGCCAGCCTCTTGACCATTCCATGTTTTGAGCAGTTCCACCATTGCTGGAACCAATTGCTACCCTTTATACCACTCGTTCCTCTAGGACGAGTCACCTTTAAGCTCTTTTCTGACTCGTAAAATATGAAAAGATTGCCGAGTATTTTTTCCCTTTTTCGACTCGTTAAAGAGAATAAAAATGGAGGTCTGCTTTCAGCACTTTTTTGACAGTTTAAATATGAAAAAATTTCCGAGTTATTGCTATTGACTCGTTAAACGTAAATAAGAGGCGGTCGTCTTTAAAACTCTTTTCCGACCGTATAAGATGAAAAGATCGTCGGGCCCTTGTCATTTCAGGCTCGTTAACGATTACAAAACAACGTGATTTCGATCGCTTTTATACTTTTTTAGGTCGAAGTCACTAATCATGGAAAGTGCTCCTCGATCGTAATGGTCAGGCGATTCTTTCGAGCATTGTTTTATACTTTTTCGGGCTCGAGAGACACAACTTTATGAAAAAGGACACCCCTGGAGTTTAATTTTCTGTTGTCTTTTCAAACTCTCTAAACATGAAAAGACGTCGAGTTCTTCCTCTTTCAGACTCGTTAAAGCTTGATGACATTGGATTCCGTCGACGCCTTACAAGCATATGCTATCCCCATAAAGCTTGTTAATAAAAATAATTGGGGTAATCGCCAGAAATGGTGGGGAAAATGGAACCAGAATCATTGTCGTGTTGGCAGTATGTCACTCTTGAACATGGCACTTTTCTGCATTCGTGTCTGGGTGGGGACATCTCATCTCATTTTTCACTTGCCTCCATGGGTTTGGGTGATCCTGTTTGACCTCTCATCTGCTCTTTTCCTTGTCGCCATGACCTCTGATCATTTGATGTCAAATACTACCAAGTCCACTGTCGTGCCGCCGATATGTTCAAGAGAAGTTGACCTCTGCGAAATATCGACCTCCCTCTGATAACTCATATACTCCTGATTCACAAAAACATTATCCTCCTCTGTCTCGCGTCGATGATGTGGGAAACACTATGGCCTACCTTCGATCAAGGTCACTTCCTGTCGACTTCAACTCATTATCCAGGACGTTGATCTAGAGACTCCCTTCACGTGCCTTGGAGCCTGCATGCCTCAATGGCAGGTTCTTCGCGTTCGACATGAGGTTTTCATCATTGGGCTCCGATCGAATGATTCTACGGGTGTTCAACGCCAGCTCACTGATTCGCACGCCGTAGACTGTACCTATAGTACCTTGAGGGTCATCATCATTATTGGTGGTACCTCTCACATTTGTTAACAGGTTTCATCATTGGCTGGTAATCAGACGATGTTCCTGCATGTTCGACTTCGACTCCCATATTCGCATGCTTGAAATTGTACTTTGTTCGGGTCGAGATGGAGCACAAGACCCTGGATTTTGTCTGTTAGGATCTAGGTTGCGATTTTGTGGATTATTAGGATCATTACATGACTCATTCACTGGATGGTTTTGAACATGCCTGAGTCAATTTATTGATCCTCACTGAATGGCTGCATCCATACCTTGGATCTAGATTGTTATGTACTCTGCTATGGATGGTTGCGCCCATACCACATACATCATGTACTTGAGATATCATTTGTACTTCTCCACGCAGGTTTTTTGACAGCAGTGTTTTCGGTCGGCCATGTTCTTGTAAAGCATTTCACCCCTCTCTCTCTCTCTTGGGCCTCATGCTTTAGGGGGCATCTGTTACACAGCAATTTGTCACCGTCCCTGTTACCCCTTCTCCCACACCTTGGAGGACTCATTCCAGGACCTGTGAGAAGTGACATGACCTGGAAACACTTGCATTGTATTCCCCTGAGTATGAACTTCATTTGCCCTCAATACATCTCCTACAAAAAACCCATAAAAACAGCCCTTTTTCCATTGGCGCGGTTTCACTGTGCAACACTCGCGCCAATGGGGGAAATCCTCCAAAAAGGGCATGCCGGTTGGCGCTCTGTCACAGAGTCGCACTTGCGCTAGCCATAATAAGTGGTTTTTTTAACAAACCAACAACCGAAGGTTCATCCTAACCCACTCGTGAACTGAATCTATCTTGAGTTGGTCTGGTTTGGCTTCGAATCTCCATAGAGGGCAAGTGGTTTGCCACCTCTCATGGAAGCTTCTTAGTGATAAAGCCAATCCCATGAATATTGTGGATGATCCTAACTACTCCTCCTCTATCTATAAAAGCTTGTCCTTTTGCCTTAGGCAAGCTAGTTCCAAAGATTGAGAATTGTCAAGTTCATGTTGCAAGAAGCCTTCTTCATTCCCATAAGGCTAAATCTAAAGTAAGGAGATTCTTGTCCAAATAACCAAGGAGAGAGAGGCTTGTTCCCATTCCCAACAAGCTTTGCAAGACATGTGTTGCTGATCACCCAGCCAAAGGAGGATTTGACGTCAGAACTATGGTTGTATTATTCTTTGTTTATCAATAATAGACGACTATTATTATGGTTCCACTCTTATTGTCTTTCTTAATGATGATGAGTTATATCCTTTCTGACTGATATATAGTTACATCTATTGGATTTTATGTTTGTGTTTGTGTCGCTCTTTGCATGTGCAGGTGTCCATTCATGGGGATCGTGGGGATCGTGACTGGCCAGGGCAAAGGAACGGGAACATCAACTCTTCTACAAGCACTAGCATTGGAATCCAAGTAGGCCCTCATCATTGGTCTTTAATTTGCAATTAGGAACTTGCGTGATAGTGTTGTTTGATTATTGCTAGACCCAATTTGGGCTAGTAGGGATCACCTCTGTCCGCAGAGGGGATTTACCTCCACAACAACCTCGGATCTAGTTTCATCCATCCGGGCTGCAATATATTCAGGAATATAAAAACATCAAGTGTACATCATTGTCGAACAGATAATCATCCAAATCAAAGGATGATGTGTCCATATCATCAGTCTATCACACAGACGATTGTCTGTCCTATGTACATGAAAATGAATTTATAAAGCTGAGCATGGGAATGCCCACCTCAGCTAGATCATGAAAAAAAAAAATCAAAATAATGTATTGTGTTGTATCTTATTACAGGTCGCCTCCCAGCTCGAAAAAACTTCAGATCCTCCTAGTAAATCATTTCACCCGACATCAGAAAGATTAACGACCTCATGCTTTAGGGGGCAACTGTTATAGACATTTTTGGGCACTTAAACCCCAATCATAAATTTTCCATAAACTGAGGGCTCCTAAGTCCCTAAAAGTGTTGCTTCACTGCCTAAAGGAACAAGGTCAACTGATTACATCATCTCCCAGAAGTTCTCCACTGAAAACTGCTCATAAATGGTCAAAACTAGACCATATTGAAAGCTCAATGCAAAGGGTGCGATGCATATCACCTTCCCAGTGTACAAGGTGCAATGCATACTGATTTGCTCCTCTGTAGGGTGCGATGGTCGGGAATGGACAAATGGCAAGGACAAAAAAGCGAGGTGGAAGATCATGGAATCTTCCAGAAGCTTCCTCGCTGACACTTGCCTCTCTATTTTCGACCAAGGATGAGTAAGAGATCATCATTCTCCAAGTGGAAGCAGGAACTATCAGAGAGAAGACACTAATCAAGATCCCAGAAGATGAATCACCTCTCTATAATCATCTATATATGGATCCCTCATCACGGAGATCCAGAGGCTGGAATTTTGTATCTTATAGAGAAGCGTTGTTGGTTTTCTGGTGTACATTCATAGTGTTGGGTGATCTAAGCTTTGCTTGAGGTGAAGAAGGGCTTCCTAGCTGGAGCATGATGCTGGGTCAGAGCACATGGTTGTAATCCTCTTGCTACTTTTCATCTTAATAAAGCTATTCTTGTTTCCTTCCATATTCTTGTGTACTTGTTTATATATGCATTTATATGGTTAATACACATCTGATCCTGTATTATTTATGAATTTAGATCTTTGTTTCTTCGATAGTAGTATGTTGTTGTGATTCCACAGGTTCTTTTGACGCTGGGAAAACAAAGAAGAAGCGGAAAAGCTCTATCAAGAAGGAGAGGAAATCAAACGCAAGACTCAGGTTGGTCTTCTTGGTTCTCCTCTTGTCTATTTTCATAAAAGAAAACAATAGTAGACTTTGATTATTTGTTTCTAAGATGGCCACCCATCTTAGTGGGAATAACAGCATCCGAGTGGACAATATTCCTGGTAACACACAGGCTAGCACAGTGTCCACCAGCCTCACAGTCGGCACTTCAGCTATCGAGGAAATGTTGCGCGCCAGAGTGACCAACACAATAGTGCTGCCAGGTGGAGCACTCATTACAGAGAATGAGTCTGATAGGCCTATGGTCAACAGTTTTAAATAGGTCAGACTAAACATGGTTGTGCTCCCTCAGGAGACACTCTATCTTTTGCAGGATGGAGTCATCGCAGAACTTTGGGCCAGGGAGAGTCGGGCTATACAGGTAATGAGCGAGCAGCACATCAACATTGAGTAGTTGAGCTTGTAGCGCAATGAGGCCATGGAGAAGAAAAAATAGATCATGCAGGTTGTGGAGGAAGCCTACCAGATGGTCCTGGAGTTGGCCATCCAAGCAGAGGAACCAGTGGAGGCGTGCATCTGAAAGTTAGCCACAGGGGTACCCAACGCAAGAGTAGAAATGGCCAGGGTTTAGCTGGAGATGAAACTTTAGATAGTAGAGCTACAGTTGAAGGCTCAACCTTCAACTCTGTCGGGGGTCAGAGAATAGCTTGCCACCGCAATCACAACAGCAATGGTGGTGGTTGACAGTGCAATGGTGGACTGCATGAATTTGTTCGAGCAGTCATTCGAGGTCCTCACCACCCTGCAGGAGGACCCGAACATAGAACACCTAGAGACAGAGGCGAGCGAGTTGCAATAGAAATACAATGAGGTAAAAGGGACCGTGCAAATGGTTGCCCTTACATAGAGGCTTGCAAGGATGCAGTGGCCCAAGGTGCTCAAGGAATAGGTGGATGTCGCTCGGCATAAAGAGGCAGTATTGAAAGCGTGCCTACAACCATGGATCGATGAGGCTTATATAATTACAGCCTCCATTGAAGTGAAGCTCGTACAATTGCAAGCAACTCAGAAGTGGATTTAGGGCAACATTTCAATGACAGTGGTGACCGAACAGCTCATGGAGGAAGTATAGCAAGCAGTCGCTCAGTGCGCTGCCAAACTTGTAGCGATCCAAACAGAGTTGGGAGGTCTTCGCACTAAGATCTCCGCACCTGCAAAGTGACTCGAGGGTGAGTCACGATGTTTTTGTTGAGCACCTGTTGGGTGTAGGATCCCCCAAGGGAAGTTTTGGGGCTTAGAGCCTAGATTTTGGTCTGATTTTGTAATTCCAATGTAAAGACTCCGCATTTTGTGGGTGTGGAGCACGTAGTTGTAAAAGAGTCATAGGGTTGTCTGCCCTTATTTTGATAATGTAATGTTGGTTGTAGTAGATCTACCCATGGTCTGTGGACCATGGGATTTTATAAATAGTGCGAAGCTCTAAGTAGTTAAGACATGAATAGAATCAATCAATTATGAAGAATTGATTCATATCTAAAGTGTACGTCTAAGTTTTGGGTCGTAGTGTAGGTAGAGGCTCTACAGCTGAGTTCGCAGAGGCCTAGTAGTCTGGAAATAAGTGTGCGAGGTGTTCGAGTCTGTAATCACTTGAAAGTATTAATAAAGATAAGTTTTTATCATTTCTTTGTATTTATTTCTTGTTTATGCATCTGTTATATGGGGTATGAATTTCACTTCTAATGCTTATATGGTGCGCAAATGTGTATAATTGTATTGGTCAAGTGAACGCAAGTTAGAATAATTGTTGACGCAAAGATAATTAAGATATGTCAACGAGATAAGTAAGATACTTAGTATAGGTTGAGAAATAGGGCAGTTCGCTACCCTAGCATCACGAAAGGACTTCATCCCCAGGTTAGGGCTGCGTGAAGGCTAATTGTAACACTTCGTGAAGGTACTGAAGGTTAGACAGAGCGTGAAGCAACCTGCACGAAGTCAGGTATAGTTGGAATAAACTGACATCACATCCATCTCAAGGGTGAGGAAACTTGGTTCCAGCATCCCCCCATACTGCTTTAGGTGAGACTTCAGTCCGTGCTCCACGGGCTGATGCCAAAAGGGCCATTAGTGTAGAGATTTGTTTGGCTAACTAACTCTGAACCTGGGGCAGGCCCCCATAAGCCAACATCCATAGAAGTACATGTCACAATATCGCATATAAATAATTGATCAATGATTTTGAAGTAGAAAGTTGATCACTGAAGTCATAAAGTTGATCCAAAAAGTATCAAGTCAAATAGTGGAACAAATGGTATTGCATGCAACTCACGTGCCAACATATAGGATCTCGCTATGATGAATGGAAACATATAAGGTAGATGGTGTCACTAGCAAAAACAGGAGGAACGGGAAAGTGAACCAACAAATGTTGATGCAAACCTAAGGTCTTCACCGACTGTCATGGTATATTTCTACACAATGGGAATAAATGATTTGAAGTCGAAGTTTAAGGGAAAATATCTGCTAGAAGTAAGGCGTTAAGGCATCCTTCATCAATCCAGTACGAGTGTAACCTATAGGCCAATAATGTGGAAGGAATCAGATGAAGAAAGATTTATTAACCAAACCGAAGCACATTTCTAGTGTACACAAGATGTAGCTAGTGCACAACAAAAACCCTTTGTACCAACCAATAATGAACGCTGACACAGAGGCGAGGAATCCACCAATGAGGTCAAATGGAAACCAAGGTAATGCATGAATCCCAATGTGTGATAATGAAAGCTAACGTCGAACGCAATGGAAACCACTCAATCAAAGACCCATGATACTGATCGATGTTGAGCATAAGGTCACCTATCAATGATGGAAATAGGACCAGGGTGCAGCTCTAGGTCTACTCTTAGAGCAATTTGTCATAGTCGATAAGAGCAAGACCCGCCAACAAGAAGTCAATGGAAAAATTCTCAAACCAGCATGAGCAAAGGACCAAATAGCCGATGTGATAGTGAACATGACTCTGACAACTAGGGATGGCCGATTGAAAATAAGTCAAGTGAAACCGTAGAAAGGCCAACTCAGGTTTACTTCCCTTGAACAAAATCACGACTCAAATGTGACAATATGGCAGCATATGATAATTTTGTATAAGCTTATCATGCAAGAGGCACAAACAAACTCCTTATATGATTAGAAGAGATAACCGACCATAGGATTACTAACTTAATAAAAAGGTTAAGGCTCTCCTAATTCAAACTAAACCGCATCCAAATGGAGGAAAGACTTAATTTTGAGTGCTTTGTTCAACGGTGACACAACTGACTCTAGACACCATTAATCATGGAAGTAATCTCTCGTTCCCGCTCTTTATGGAATATTTAGTTTTTTACTCTTTTTCATCTTTAGGAACCCAGAAAAAAGAATAAAAGAATGGCTATAATATAGTGGAAAGAATGAGTGTCGAAGTACAGGTGTTCTAGTTCTTGGGAGGGGAACATTCGTATGCTCAATGCAAGGTGATGAAACTGGTCAATGAAACTCAAAGGAATGTTCTTTCCATGGGCAAAAGATGCCAAGTGGCAGAGGCTAAGTGATTCTAAGGTTGATTTTTCAAAAAGACATGGTCAAAAAGTGGCTTATACACGAGTCCAAGTTAAGTCGGCTTAAGGTCAAAAGGTAAAAATAGTCAGCATGCAATGCAATAGTACAACTCAACATGTGGGAGCCTCTAGGGTATAAAGCCAGAAAGATAGCGAAGAAGAAGGAGAATGAAGCTTCATGACAAAAGTCATGGTGGGACTAAAGAGGACTTGCAAGCCTAAGAAAAAAATTTCAGCATGGGTGCTAAGTGACAACAAGGTACTATCTAGGGTGCCCATGATAAGATAGGCTCTACCACACAAGTTATGACACTTCTAAGGAATGAGAAGGTTCTGCGTCATATCTTGGTGGGGTTGATCCTAAGGCCAAAATGGGAAAGGAAACTGAATATGAAAAATGCAGGTGCAAATCCTAACATGTATGCCAGTTTCAAGAACCAATACCTGTTAGAGTGGATCAACCATAAAAATTCCCAAAGGAGAAGTCTTCCAAGTTCTGTAGACATAATTAGGAACACTAGACAAGAAATTAATACACCCCATATATAAACTTCAGATAAAATCTTGTGTTATAGAATACAAAACTTGGAAATGCATACCTTATATGTACAATATGGTATAGGGAACCATGGAACCTTGCAGCTTACGCATAATAGTTCTACAGGACAAGCCCCTTAAGGGGCTCAAGTGAAGGACTCCTTTGGTAGTTAAAACTCATGGCTTCAAAAAGTTCCTCCTGTAAAGGCAACTCAACTTCCAAGAAATCATGAGAACTAGAAGGAGAAAAAGAGGTAATTAAGGGGTCTCATGTCCCCATAGGAGAAAACACCTGTTCCATTGTAGGGACCAAGTCCCAAGAAGGAAAATAATAGTTTGAAGGATCCTTCTTAGAAGAAATTGAACATTAAGGATGAAATGCCACATAGTTCACCCATGGTCGGGTGGAGTCTGTCTGAACACTTAGAACATACCAAGGGTTATTTTGTAGTGAATTCGAATTAGGGGGGTGATTATCAGATGAAAGCTAATCAATAGTGACAATATTTCCATTATGAGGAAAATACATCACTCGAAAGAGTGAATACGCCACAGCATTCATAGCATAGACAAAACCACGCCCAAGTAGCATATTAAATTCTAAAGGGTGATCAACCACCATCATATCAATTAAGACAATCTTCCCACCTAAAGTACCAAGAAATTGAGGAAGAACACCCATAGATTCACCAAGTCTTCTGTTATACAGGAAAATGACCTCCTCATCATCTCAGAGGAGAAATACATGATGACTAAAGGATTGACCAAGTTCACAGGCCCAGTTGTCGATCTAATGTTGCCTAAACACTAGCAACCTACTTTATAAATCTTCCTAACAAAGTTAAGGGTGCGTTAGTGCCAAAATTAACTCTGTTTATTACCTCAGGAAGAGCATTAGTGAACCCTAATGAGTTTCTATGGGTCAAGGGAACGATTTGACTGAGAAAATATCCCTAGATTCTCTCCTATGTCAGCTCATAAAAGCAGGGAAACATTAGAACTCACCCTGTTTGGGGGAATTACTAATTCCTAATGGAGTATGAAAATGGAAAAGAGCACAAAGGCATGGAAACATCATTGCTTTTGCCTAATGGTGCTCATGAAGGACTTGGCAACCCTAACCTCACATGCTATATATGCAATGCTAGGGCCATTCTGAGAGAGGTCGAATGATTTGAAAGGATTGCCTATTTGACTGTCGAGCAGAGTCTCAGACTAAGGCATCAAAAGAGGTTAAGAAGGGAGAGAGAGAGGAGCTGGAGGGGTAAGGGAAGTTTGATGCAACTGATGGTTGTAATCACTCTTTCTACATCAATATAGAACTCTAATTGTGTTGTCCACTTTGAGATGTTGATAGTATGACTTGTTCATATGTTTATTCAATAGCATTAGCATGAATGGCTTAGATATATGCAACTAGATATCTTTATATGTCCATGCATTGTTTATCAAGGTTTTAGGCTGTGATATTACGCTTGTCTTTGCTACGTGCAGTTTTTGATCTAGAGCCAGCTCAGGGGTATTCTGCCTAGCTGCGTTGCACTCTCCAATAACACCACACTAAGACTCGAGGTAATAATTCCTTCTCTCTTTGATATTTTTTTGTTAAACATAGATATGCATGTATCTTTGTGACAGTTACAGCTAATCTGACTGTCTACCAAGGATACCGAGAAGATCCTTGAGGGTTTCTACATCACCAAACACCTGTGCATTAATCCCTATAGCAGAATTGGCAACTCCACTAGGGACTACACTTAGTTCCCATTTTTCCCAGAAATTTCCTAGATCTCTCTTTCTTCCTTGTTATTCCCCATTACCCAACGGCTTTTTACCCTTAGTGGGTGGTGTACCGGACTCTTATGTCAGTATCGGTACCGGTCTATTGAAGGGATCTTCCCTGATGGGTTGTTTCCCTTTTCCACTGCCCGTGGTTCCACTGACGGTCAATATGGTTTCATCTATTCCTCATGAACTGACCGATCCTTGGATCCTACCAACCCCTTCAGACATTGACACTTACAGAGAACCAATGTCGTTGTCACCAGCTGAATTGGCCTACCAGGTCATTCAATCTGCATCTGAATCTCCGGTCACTTCGGTCACAGCCAACAGTACCACCTCCCCTCCCATAAATTCTCCTTCTTATGATCTCCTCAATCAAGTCCTACCTTCAAACAAAGTTATTCAAGAGATCATGTGTTTAGAAGAGCGAGCTTGGGAGGACTCTCACTATCGTGTCTAGATATCTGATTTGGACATGATGCCCATTCAAATCGTGTCTTCTAACACACTTGAAATCGTTCCCTCGCCTTATACGACTATCCAAACTATGGAATCAAAAGGGAACATGGGTAATCTTTCAAAGACACTGCTCATCAATATTTTAATCAAGACAGGCAACGTGGAAAACATACAAATTGGAGCCAATCACAATCCTAAGGAAATTACGAGCTTCACCTATCCTTTTAAGGACTTCTGCGATGTTTTCCCTTGGTCTTATGGGGAAATGCATGGCATAGACCCTTCTATTGTCAAGCATGAGATCAAGAAAAATCGAGCATTATTTTTATGGTATTTTTCTTGCTCATTAATCCAAAAAATCCTTGAGTCTCCTTCTTCAGGCTCGTTAAAAATACCACGAAGAAAGCCGAGCATTCTTTTTATGGTATTTTTCTTGTTCGTTAATCCAAAAAACCTCAAGTCTACTTCTTTGGCCTCGTTAAACTACTACAAAGAGGATATGAGCATGATTGAATTTGTGGAAAACCTGTGACTTTTTTTGGGACTTTTTCTCACTCTTGAACTGAAAAATCCGTGAGTTTTTCATCTTAGGGCTCGTTAAACACTTACAATGATGGTCCGAGAAACACTATTTCCCTCTTATTCTAGCTCATTAAACTGAAAAAATATCGATTAAGCATTCTTTTTTGGGACTTTTTTCTCGCTCATAAAATCGAAAAAGCATTGAGTTCCTTCTTTAGGCTTGTTAAAAACTTATGAAGAAGCTCCAAGAATTCTTTTTAGGAACTTTTATCGCTCATTAAATTGAAAAAACCCTAATTTTTTGTCATTGGGCTCATTAAACATCTATGACAACGATATGAGCGCTTTCTTTTTTTAGACTATTTCTTGATCTTAAATCGAAAAATCCCCGAGTTTTTCCCTTCTTTGAGCTCGTTAAATCTACGAAGAAGGAATGAGCAGTTCTTTTACCTCTTTTTCCTTGCTCACTAAACTGAAAAACATACCTGAGTTTTCTTCATTTGACTCATTAAAGTTCGATGAAGGTATTGAGTTTATCGTCGCGTGACTCATTAAAATTTCATGACGAATATTGAGTTTACTCCATCTCCTCGTACTTGTAACAAAATGAGGCAAACATATATTGAGCATAGGTTTCTCTTTATCTGGACTCAGTATATTAACTTACGGAAAAGGAACCATTTTGGGTATACTATTAAACCTTTGTCACACCCAGTTAAAAACTATGACAAAGGGACCACCTTGGAGTCATTATTTACATATTTTCAGACTCTCAAAATATGAAAAGACCACTGAGTTGTCTCATCTGGACTCATTAAATTACACAGATGATGAATAGAGTCGCTCTCTTTACGATCCTTTTCAAACTCCTAAAACATGAAAAGATTGATGAGTTTGCTTGTCTGGACTCATTAAACTAATCAGATAGGGCATGGATTTGCTCTTTTTACGATCCTTTTTAGACTCTTAAAACATGAAAATATCTATGAGTTTACCGGTCTAGACTCACTAAAATAATCAGATGGGGAAAGTGGACAATACAATTGTGTTATGTACCATATTTTGAAAGAGTTTTTTGGTAGCAGTTGCTCCCTTGAACATGGCACTCCCTTAGATAAACCTTCCTTGTGATGGCCTCTCAATATGAATCCTACCATCCTATGAGTTTAGCCTGTATACCTTGATGTTCTTTCATCTATGTATCCTAACACTCTTTGGTGTTCATGAGTCTAATGTTGTATGGTTAAAACCATTTTCATGCCTTTTATTGTTCAAGGGAAAACCTTTATCTTCTATTTCCTCCATCAAACCATCATGCATATCCTATCATCATGCCCTCTATTGCTTTGAACCAATGCTCAAAATATTCCTCAAAAAATAATCATTCTTGTCTCATTTCATCTCGACTGATGTAGGACACCTTATTTCCTACCTTTCGACAGGTCTCTTCCTATCGACTTCAACACTCTATCTAGGAAGAAGACCCAAAAACACTTCAGTGCCTTGGTACTTGCAGACATCAGTGGCAGGTCGCCTTGTATTTGATCACAGGTTTTTCATTATTGGCTCCTAGTTAAATGATTCTACAAGTGTTCGGCGACAAAAACATTATTCGCACTCGCTATATTGTACTGTGCATCTTGGAGACCATCAACATTATCGATGGCCATCCTCACGTCTGTTAACAGTCTCCATTATTGACTGGTAATCAGACAATTTCATACATGTTCAACATCAACACCTATATTCACATGTATTGATCTATGATGTTGCGGTGAAGCGGAAATCAAGACCTTGGGTAGAGGCTTGTATCACTTAGCCTTATTTCCTCTCCCAAGTTGCATTTATTTTTTTTTGGAGACAGCTCATCATAATGATCCTATTATGACACGGGTTTTGCATTGTGCTTATCGACGACTAGCATTGTCATATCTCTTTTCTGAGAAAATCACTCTGACATAGCTACTAAACATGGGAATGCCCGACTCAGGACATGATTTTAGTTGTTTTATATATATGTGTTGTATCAGGTTTCTCATACCACCCAAAGATCCGATTATCTCTCTCTTTTTTCCAAAGAAAATGACAGTTAAATATAAATAATTTCGGCCATTGTCGCAAGCCCCTAATCTCACACGTTATGGGGCATCTGTTATACAAGAAAATAACCTCCTCGTCATCTCAGAGGAGAAATACATGATGACTAAAGGACTGACCAAGTTCACAGGCCCAGTTGTCAAGCTAACACTGCCTAAACACTAGCAACCTGCTTTATAAAGCTTCCTAGCAAGGCTAAGGGTGTGTTAGTGCCCAAAGTAACTATGTATGTTACCTCTGGAAGAGTGTTAGTGAACCCTAATGAGTTTCTATGGGTCAATGGAACGAGTTGACTAAGAAAATATCCCTAGATTATCTCCTATCTCAGCTCATAAAAGGAGGGAAACATCAGAATTCAACCTATTTGGGGGAATTACTAATTCCTAATGGAATACACAAATAGGAAAGAGCACAAAGGCATGGAAACATCACTGCTTTCGCCTAATGGAACTCGTGAAGGACTTGGCAACCCTAACCTCACATGCTATATATGCAAGGCTAGGGCCATTGTGAAAGAGGTCGGACCATTTGAAAGGATTGCCTATTTGACTGTCGAGCAGAGTCTTAGACTAAGATATCAGAAGAGGTTTGAAGGGAGAGAGAGAGAGGAGTTGGAGGGGTAAGGGAAGGCTGATGCAACTAATGGTTGTAATCACTCTTTCTACATCAATATAGAACTATAATTGTGTTGTCCACTCCAAGATGTTGATAGTATGACTTGTTCATATGTTTATTCAATATCATTAGCATGAGTGGCTTAGATATATGCAACTATATATCTTTATATGTTCATGCATTGTTTATCAAGTTTTCATGGTGTGATATTATACTTGTCATTTCTACGTGCAGTTTTTGATCTGGAACTGACTCAGGGACCTTCTGCCTAGCTTTATTGCGCTCTCCAGCAACACCACACTAAGACTCGAGGTAATAATTCCTTCTCACTTTGATATTTGTTTGTTAAACATAGATATGCATGTATCTGTGTGACAGTTGTGGCTAATCTGACTGTCTGCCAAGGATCCCGGGAAGATCCTTGAGGGTTTCTACATTACCAAACACCCATGCATTAATGCCACATAGTTCACCCGTGGTCGAGTAGAGTCTACCTTAACACTTGGAAAATACCAAGGGGTATTTTGTAGTAAATTCAAATTAGGGGTGTGATTATCAGATGCAAGTTGATCAATAGTGACAATATTTCCGTTATGAGGAAAATACATCACTTGAAAGAGTGAAGACACCACAACATTGATAGCATAGAGAAAATCATGCCCAAGTAGCATATTAAAGTCTAAAGGGCGATCAACCACCATCATATCAATTAAGAAAGTCTTCCCACCTAAAGTAATAGGAAATTGAGGAAGAATACCCATAGATTCACCAGGTCTTCTATCATAGGCTAATAATTGACTATCAACTGCCAACAACTTTGGAGAAACCAAAGCTTTCCAAGTGAAGGAGGATATAATACTTGTAGAGAATCCTTCTTCTACCATACATCAATAGAAATTTGTGGAGTTAAATCTAACCCTTATTTGGAAAGGTGTAGTAGAAGGAAGACGAGGCTCGACAAGATTATCCCAATCAAAGGAGACACTGCTAGAACTTGAAGGGGGTACATTCGAAAAGACTAGAATGCCTCCTAGACCAGAAGACTCTATACTAGAAATTAAGAGGACTTTTTTGTTATGCACTTCACCCCCAAAAGAGGAGTGGAATTAGCCAGAGATTTCATTGGCTCAACCACTTCATCAACCAATGGTTGATGATACTGTTGAGAAACCATAACAGATTCAGGATTAGAAGAACCTTTAGACTCAGACCATATCCTTTATACCACTAAAATACTGAGGCACAAATGAGTAAGATGATCTCCCTTACATAAATTACAAGGGAACTTAGGTTTAAATATTCTATTCCTAGGTTTATGTTCAACATCCATTCCGCCAACATGACTAGCATTGGTTGGTGGAGAGCCCCCAACATGACTTGCATAGGTTAGTGACTCTTTCCCAAGAAAGATAGGACTTGTGCACCCCGCCCTACTCACAGAATCAGGTGAGTCAATAGAAATATGACTCGCAAAGGTAGGTGACCCATTTCTAGTATGACTTGTAGTAACTAGACTTATTCCCCCAGCATGACTTGCAGCAGCTGAAAGCTCATCTCCAACATGACATGCAGGGTTTGGTGACGATTCATTACTAGTATGACTCGCAGTGACTAGACTTATGCCCCCAGCATGACTTGCAGTGACTGAAAGCTCATCTCCAACGTGACTTGCAGGGGTTGGTGATGATTCATGGAGAGAATTATTATTCTTCTTCTTCTTCTTTCTCTTATTTTTAGATCTCTTAATGCAAGAGGGAGGAGAAAGAGGAATCTTAGATTTCTCTATTGAATAAGATGACCAATTTAACACCCATTTGATGCCCTTGAAATAAAGCATTCATCTTAGAAGCTGCAAGAACATTTGGAATATTCGGAGTGGACCACAGCCAAACTGGTAGTCCAACATTCAATCCAGGAATATTCAAAGTGGCCATCAAGGGGGTACCAACATTTCCAAAGAAAGGAAAAGCACAATCCCCTTTTGGAAGGGTCCCTTGGTCGGACTCTACAAGAATATTGGCCATACCCAACTTATAACAGATCCTTCCCTTACGGGATTGTACAAATGACTTTCCAAGGAAGAGATATGCACAATCAAACCTTTTCCCTTAAGGAGGAAACTCCACAACATTCAAAAGAAAGATCAAAATCCTTTCAAGACTAGTGGAGTGGTTGGTCAATCACTCAAAATCTAAGGTCCAAAAGTGACAAGACAATCCACCTAAATCCAACTAAATACAAAGAGAAAAGAGCACTCCACTAAAGAGTCCCTAAAGATGCAATCAATCAAGAAACTTCCAAGTATTTCTACACTGGGTGATGAGGACCGAACACCAAAATACAAGAAAGTGAAGTAAGGGACCTTCCAAAGATATTTTGGGATAATTATGGCCAAAGCCTACCAACGAAGGTAATAGAAATAGTTACGCTGACCCCCAGACAAAAGCCTTTGCTGGTGCAAGTACCCAATATTCACAAGGGTACCCTCGAGAAGTACTAATGAACTTGATCCAACGTCTACCTCAAGTGCCATAGGATTCCCCTCCGCAGCAACCTATGTGGTCCCTAGGAATAGCAACTATGGACACCAATTCATATAAAAATTTAGGTGGAACAGTCTCGAGGCGGGATCTAATAAGTAGGAGGCAAGGTATCTCTCTTTCCTTGTCTTCACTCTCCCTCGTGCTTGACTCCCAGTAGAAAGGAGATTTCCCGGTCTTTCTAACAGCGTTGGATTTCACTCATTATTCAACATCTATGTTTAACAGTTTGAGTTCCCTTGGAGATTTAACTCTCCAATCACCTATTCCAAGGCCCTAAAGAGCTAGACTTGTTGATGTAATTAATGACAAATCAAAAAATATTCTAGTTCTTTTTAATTATGCGCTTGATTTTAAAAGGTTATTCTTTAGGCCACATGTAAAATGAGGGTGAAACTTGTGGTGTTTTGATGCAAAAGAAATCAATAGAAACTTAGCTATATGCAAATGCAACTATTTTTCTTCAATGAAAAGATATTTCTATAAGGTTCTCGGAATAAACTTGTCAAAGAAAAAGAAAATCCTTTTTCAGAAAACATGTTCCACTCACTCAAAATCTAACAAAAAGACTGAAATGCCTACAATGAAAACTATAATAAGGGTGCAAGATTCTATGGATGCTCATACAATAAGCAAATGTTTTCCTTCACAATATCCATAGGCCAACTTGACTACAATGAGGGCACAAATTCAATGACAAAATTCCCTTGAAATAAAACAAAAACAATTGAAAAAAGTTCACAATTGCTCAAAAATAATAAAGAAAACAAAAACAAAAAACTGAAAAGAAAAATAAAGGCAAGAGCGATGTTTTTTTGTTTTCTTTTTTAAAGAACCCAAAGAATTTTTTGAGAACACAAAGACTACTAAAATTCCAAGACCAAAAACAAGCATAAAGAGTCCCAAAATTTGCAAGCTATGCACATCATTAATATAATAAAACTTGAAATGACAAAGGACTACAGACTTGCATAGATTGATCTAAACAACAGTATAAAGGATTTCAGCAAACCAAAAGACCGTCAAGGAAGACTTTCAATATCGGCAAAGAGGCACTCAAAAACCATGAAAAACAAAATAGGTCAACCAAAAAGGCAAAGCAAAGCAAGGCAATCCGAAATTTGGGTTATAAACAAAATTGCAACCAATTTGTTGTTCCACAAAGTCAGAACAACCAAGAACTTCTACAAGAAGCCTTGAACCCAAAGCCCACATTGAAACTTTACTCAAAAATAAAACCCTAGGTTGACTAGCTTTTTCAACAAGAAGAAGATTAGAAACTGAAAACTTGCATGAAAGCATAGCTTTACTGACAGTGAATGACCAAAAAACAACAAAAACCACCAGGCAACAATCTTAACTAAGTCCAAGATTTTGACAAATTTATTCAAAATAAGGTATACGCGATTGTGCAAAGACAAAGAAGACTGTATACATAACTGAAACAAAGGAAACTTGCATATACGTGAGTTTTTTTGAATAAACTAGAGTGTATACGCTATTGTATCCTCTGAAAAACACATATATAAAGCTCAATAAAGAAAAACAAAATATCCAGACCTAATCCAAAATATCGGACTTGATGCCGAAGAATAAAAACAGGTCACAGACACTATGAAAGAAAGAAATCAATCAAACTGGCCCTGATCAAGAAGAAACAACCCAATATAGGAAAAACAATAATGCTTTCCCTAGCGGAGTTGCCAATTTTGTTTCAGGTAGAATCACCCTAGCGTCTTGGGTTGGGAACCCCAATAGAGAGGAAGAGATAAAGCATAAAGGGACACACAAACAAGCAGTCCTAATACTTAAACATTTAAACTTGGTACAGAAGGTCTTACTCATAGGTCCTATGTTTGAGGTCGTTCCCATAGCGTTCAAACCCTCTGCTTCTTCCTTGCACTTTAAGATCTACAATTCATTCAAAGAAAAGCATATACACAAAAAATAACTAAAACCATGTTCATGATTTCAAGGTTATATCATATAAGCATGTAAGAAAATAAGAATGAACATGAGATTGCAAATCATGACATAAATTAATGCATAAAGACCATAATCATCAGGAACAAGACAGCGCCTCTGTATTAATGTAAGCTAAAGAAAATATGGAAGAACTACAACTTGAGTCATCTGATGCCTCCAAGCGAAACCGTCCTCCGGATCCGTCCTGCCCAGGCCTCAGCAATCCTCCTCCATAAGTATACACAAGGATGTCATGAAGGGATGATGAACATCTCAAGAAGGAAACAGGGGTTTCCTATGATTGGGAGTGCAGAAGGCACAAGGATATCTTCATATTTGATCAGTGATGTAATCAACTATAATATTAATATATGATCCTTCCTCCCTTAGGCATTCCCATGGAGATGTATTTATACTTCTCCAAATTAGTTTTTTCAGTTGGAAAATAGTTGGGCTACGGCTATAGTAGGTGGGTATCAGGTCAAACCCATAAACCCCACCCGAATTAAGGGAGATTATATATTTTTTAATGTTTTCACACATATACACGGGTTGGGTATAGGCTGACCTACATGTACCCGTGCTTTAGATAGGGCATAATCGCGTATGGGATTTAAAACGTTGTTCTTCTAGAAAATGGACCAAGTTTGTAAGGAAGTATTTCCCAGGGTCATATAATAAAGCATCAAATCTACCAAGGGTGGTAAATGGTTCTATAACAATGGCCCATATTGGAGAGGGAAAAGCTTGCGGTGGGGCCCAGTGAGGTGCTCCTTCTAAAAATGTAGCCAAACTTTTTCACCCACCTGTAACTTCTGTGGCACCCGATGTTGATCATGTCGATGCTTCTACTTAGCATTGGCTCTTTCCAATATGTCATGCACCTGTCAACGGATGTGTTGAATGTGCTCAATGAAGTTGTTTTCCTTGTCGTCTTCAGACTAGACATGAGCCAAATCTCCCTGAGTAGCTGCAAATGGTATGGCCATGTTGGGTAGCGAAGGCCCCGCGTAATGGTTTTGAGGCTCAAATCCCACAATTTTGGGTAATAGTATGTTAAAGGCTCCGCGAGGTGCATGGAGCGCGAAGTGTAATGAGTCAAGTCAAAGGGTTGTCCGCCTGAAAATAATGTAAGAAAATAGAAAGTAAGCCAGCCTGCCCATGGTCCGCGAACCATGGGAATGTGTAAATAGAGCAAGGCGCTAAGGTTACAAGTCAGTTTTTAGTTTTGGATCTTGAATGTTATGGGTTTATGAAGGCAATATTCTTTTTGCATCTATAAGTCCGAGTCGAGGGTGTTGGTAGACAGATAGAGGCTCTGTAGCTATGTGCATAGAGGTCCGGAAGAGTCCGCAGCTATGTGTGCGGACCCCTGTAGCTGAGTGCGTAGGGTGGATCTGGTCGTACTGAAGAGGAGATAAATAAAGATAAGAATGTATGAATCATTGTGTGCTTTATCGTGAATCTATTTGTTGCTCATGCTCTGAATTTATGCATGTTTATGTTTGCACACACTGGTTGTTATTGTTAAGTGTTTGCTTAAAGACCTTAAGAAGTAGATCTGAGTGATAATAAACACAAATAATAATAAGAATCTTGGAAGCTCCCATCACAGATCTACATGAAGCCACGGAGAGCAGCGCGAGAGCACAGTTTGAATTGCAACCCCTCCAGTCTGCATCTAGACAGCCCAATGGTGTGGAAACCTGGTTCCAACACCCTCCCATACTACCTCGAGTGAGACTTCAGTCCGTGCACCACAGAATGTTTCCGAAAGGGCTGGTAGTGCGGGATTTGTTTGGCTAAAACACTTCCGAACCTGGGTCAGGCCCCAACAAGCCAACAAGCCACATCAATGAGACATAGTGGCTAGAATCCCAAGCCCACTTGTAAAGGGTTGTGGCCAGTCGAGCTGTGGAGAGCCCAGTTATAGGTGTGGTGGACATAGGAGAGGCTCTCATCCCATGTGCGTGGATTATTTGAGTTGTACATGCGCATAATGTGTACGATCATCCTGTTGACAACCTCTGTCTCATCATCAGTTTGGGGATGGAAAGTTGTAGACTTAGTGAGCTTGGTGTCCAGCATCGACTAGAGACTGGACCAAAATGTATTAAGGAACCTCTTGCCTTGATCTGAGATGACAGACTATGGGATCCCAAAGTGTACCCACACTCATTCAAAGAAGAGTTTAGCAGTGGCTTCTGCTGTGATATTCTTCTTGAAGGCCGCCATAATGGCCATCTTCAAGAATCTGTCGATAACCACAAAAACACAATCATTTTCATGCTTAGTAGAAGTAAGGCCCAACATGTAATCCATGGAGATGGATTCCCAAGGTCGACTAGGGGTAGGAAATGGAGAATAGAGGCCTTTCTTCTTGATGGTTGGTTTGGAAATGGCACAAGTAGTGTAGGATCTGATGTTCTTCCTAGAATCCTATCAAATATTCGACCAATTGAAGTACTTTTGTAGTACTTCCATTATTTTCTCGACCCCGAAATTCCCAGCGACCCGATTGTAGTGTGCTTCCCAAATCATCTTGGCACGCTCACTTGAAATAACACAAAGTTGTCCTAGGTGGCATAAAAGTGCATCCTGGAGGTGAAAATATGGAACTTGCTGACCCTCCAAGAGCATCTAGTATGTGTGGCTGAATTCTGGGTTGCTTTTGTAGAGAAGTAGCCAATCAGAAGTCTCGTGCCCACAAGAGTTCAGCACGGTGGTTAACACCATGATCAATGGTCAACTGAGGTAGTCTATAACATTATTGGAGTTTCCCTTCTTGTACTTGATATTCAAATGGAACTGTTGCAGGTATGTGAACCACTTCTAATGGTGACCATTTTGTAACTTCCCTTGCATCTGTATGAACTGCAGGGGTCAGTGGCGTATGTGGATGACCGTTTCCTTCCCCAAAATGTAATGCTTCCATTGTCAGTGGACCTACACAATGGAATACATCTCTTTGTCATAATTGGAATACTTCCAGACTATGTCTGAAAGTGTCTCACTGTGATATGCCACTGGATGCCCCTGTTGAGTAAGCACTGCCCCAATAGCATAGTCAGAGGCATCTGTCTCGATCTCAAATGGTTGTTGGAAGTCTGGTAATGTGAGCATTGGTACAGAGCAGGGATGATGTTTCAACTCTGTGAATGCCTTCTATTGAGATTCAAACCAAAATAATTTTTCTTTCACTCCTCCTTTGATGACTTGACTTAAGGGCCAAGTGATATAAGAGAACCCCAACATGAACCTGCAATAGAAATTAGCAAGACCCATAAAGTTGTGGAGCCCTGTCAAAGTGGTTGGGGCTAGCCAATCCTGAATGACTTGGTTCTTGGATGGATCGACATGCACCCCTCGTTCATCAATAATGAATCTCATATATTGAACTTGGGTTATGCCAAAGTTCATTTCTCCAAATTGGCACATAGCTTGTGTTTCTGCAGTGTTTGGAGAACCTATCAGATGTGGTGGAGGTGCTCTCCCTAGCTCTGGCTAAAGATCAATATGTCATCCAAGTATACCACTACAAATGAGTTGTTGAATGGTCACAATATGTCATCCATCAACCTCATCAAGGTTGCAGGAGCATTCGTCAACCCGAAAGGAATAACCATCCATTAGAAAAGGCCCTCCTTGGCTTTGAAGGCAGTCTTCCACACACCAGAGGGTTCGATTGGTACCTGGTGATATCCAAACTTCAAGTCGATATTGTTGAAATATTTTCCCCCCTTGAGTTGGTCCAGAAGGTCTTCAATCCATGGGATCGGGTACCTATTCCAGACAGTGATCTTTTTCAATGCCCGATAGTCAATACAGAGTCTCCAAGTCTCGTCCTTCTTCTGTACCAACACGATCAAGCTCCCACAGGGTGATGAACTCATACGGATGTGACCTTTCTACAGCAGCTCCTGAATATGCCTCTTGATATTTTCCTTCTCCAGAACAGAGAACTGATAGATTGGTCCATTGGGTAATGACGCAATCGATGGAATGATTGACCTGACAATGTAGAGGCACCCCTGCAGGGGAGGTGATGATTTCCTCGTACTTCCCCACGACCTTGTTCATCTGTTGTTGTCATGTGGAGGGGCCCTGTCTGAAGTTTGTGGCCATTGTCTTCTTCTTTCCCTGAGGGCGTATCATCAGGAAAAAAAAATTCCTAGTTTTGGAAATGAGCTTACTGCATTATTTTGTAGTAACCAAAGAGATAGCGGTAGGCATTGTTACCACTGTATCCTGTACAGCTTATTTCCCAAGGTAACAATAAAAGCGCGAGGCCTTGACTCATACACAGCATGTCACTTCCACAAGTATGGTTGGCCTAATAATACATCACAAACATCAAGAGGAGCAACGTCACATAATACATCATTCGTGAAGGGCTTGATGTTGTATGGAAAGCGGCACTGCTGGATGACGTGAAGATCTCGTCCTTGGATAAGCCACCTGATGGTGTACAGTTGTGGATATGTTGTGGTCGGTAAGCCTAGCCACTTCATGACCTCTGCTAAAATGAGTTTCTTTTGGCTCCCGTAGTCGACAATGCATTGTAGCGAGGAACCCTTTACCCACATCTGGGAGTGGAAGAGGTGCTCCTCCTCCTCTGGATCTTCATGGTGGAAATGGTGTCATTAGGCTCCAAATCGATAATCTGCTTCCCTTTTTCATTCCCCTTATCGGGTTCTAACACAGATTCAGAACATGCATCTGATTCAAAAGCCTTCAGCTCGACCACCAGTGACTTCTTGGCCCGAAAGTCACTTGTGTTATGAGTGGAGATGTTATGGAACTCACACCAATTTCTCATGTCCTTCTTTGGCTTCATGGTGTTGTTCTCTGCTTGCAGCTTTAGCAGGTTTCCCTGGGTCAACCCGCCTTGGCTTTGGAGGCACCTTTCCCTTGATTCGGATTCACAAATCCAAAATCTTGATTTTTCTGTTTAAGCTTATGCACAATCTTAACAACATATCGGTACATCGTGCCAAGCAAGGAGATGTCTGGGAACTCCATCTCATCCTGGATGTGCTTTTGTAAGCAGTCATGGTCCTTTAGTACCAAATGTTTCTCATAATCCTTGATACCCAACTTCGTGTGAAGGGTATGGAAAACATTGGTAAACTTTGGCATGTCTTGGTCCCTTCCCTACCGCAGCGTGGTCCACTTTATGTATTTATCCTCATAGCTCCCGGTAGGTTAGTACTACTACATGATAGCATCCCAGAACAAATTCCAAGTGGGTGCAGCTAAAAAACGTGAGGGCATAATTTCATCCTTTTGTTCACAATAGGTTTCCCACCAGTCCTAGACATGGGGGGTGGCTTTGAGAAGAGCAAAAGTAATATTTTCCTGGCTGGAAAAATCATGAACATAAAAATATGCTTCTAGCATATTTAACCATTTATCTACAATGTATGCATCTATTTGGCCCTCAAATATGGGAATGTCAAAGTTTACTTGTACCTTAAAAGGAGAGGTGCCTCCAGAGAGTTTGTTGGATGTGGATGCGTTGTCGATGGGGAACCGTTGAAGGATGGCAAAGTTATCCATCATTGTGTTCCTTTGTTTCTCGAGGGCCTTCTCAAGCGATATTTTGATAGGATCGCCTAATCCCTCATATATCTTTTCTTCCCCCATGGGCATTCGTCGGGGTTTGAGAGGTTGATATTGCAAAGGTTCAACCAGATCGGGCCCTAACTCCTTATACCCCGACCTCATTGGCGACATGCAAAGAAGGATCGAGAAAAAGCAGACCGCTCTGATACCACTAATATGAATTTAAACATGAATGCAAAAAATTATAGATATAACCATAAATATAGATATGCAGCAGAAATAACACTTCATTTCATTAATATCAGATACGGAAATATGCTTACAAACAGAATGGAAATAAGACTAGCTCGGGGAATGGTAGCTTATCTCTGAGAAGGGATGTGGCAGCTGCATGCCTCTGAATTTTGTTAAAATGAGGCTTGAAGGCCTATTTATCATTGAGAAATAATGGAAAACCCCAAACCTCCAAAAACCTAACTTTAGGAGATGAAGCGCCAAACTATGGGCCTTGCTAGGGTAAATTGGTACATCAACTTCCCGGGGTCATAACTTTGGCATACAATCTTTGTTTTAGGCACACGATAACTCGTTAGAAATATATATATGAGGAATAAAACTATTGACAATGAATACCAAGTTGAAAACTCATATTCACCACCGATGATTTTCCAAAAAAACGTCATTTAGGGCCTCAAAACGGCTCCTGAAGTTCAAGACCCAAAAAACTGCCAAAAATAGTAAATTATGCCACAATTAAGGAAAAAAAAAAATGAAAGAAACAATGGTGGGGGTCCAAGTGGAATAGGCAGGTGACCACCAATATCTGCCTTGATCACCCTTAATTGTTGTGCTTTGGCCCATCTAGTCAAATAATCAGTTTCTATAGTTATGTACCTCGCACCGGTCCTCTTTCCAGGTGGGTTGATGGGTCCAAAAAAATCAATAGCCCACTTATCAAAGGCCTATAATGTAACTTGTGCTACCAATGGCATCTCATCTCTTATGGAAGGTTTTCTTGTTCTTTGACACATATCACATGCTCTGCAATATTCCTTTGCATCATTTTGTAGTGTAGGCCACCACAATCATGCTCTCAAAATCTTCTACGCAATAGATTTTCTTGCATGGTTCCTGTTACACAGTAATTTGTCACTGTTTTTCACCGTCCCTGTTACCCCTCTCCTGCACCTTGGAGAACACATTCCGGGACTTGTGATAAGTGACAAGACTTGAAACCACTTGCATTATTCACCTCTAAACATGAGCTTCATATGCCCTTAAAACATCTCTTGCTCATTTCCCTTAAAAACAACCCTTTTTGCATTAGCGCTGGTACCCTGTGTTATGCCCGCACCAATGGGGAAAATCCTATTGAAAGGGCGCGCCATTAGCGCTCTGTCCCAGAGTCACAATCACGCCAACCGTTTTGGGCAAAGTTTTGAACTAATCAAACCTCCGAAGGTTCTGTCCAACTCATTCACCAACTGACTCCAAGTTAAGTGAGGATGGTTTGGCTTCGAATCTCCTTGGATGGAAAGTAGTTTGCCACCATTCCATGGAAGTTTCCAAGTGATGAAGCCAAATCCATTATTGTTGTGATTGACCTTATCTCTTCCTTTTCCTCTATAAAATCTTGTCTCCATGGCTTGAGCAAGCTAGTTCTAATAGTTCTGACTCTAGTGGTAATACTTGTGCTGAAAGGAAGATATCAAGAGATTAGAGTTGCAAGAGCCTTCCTTGTGTCCATAAGGCTTTACCTAAGTAATGAGATCTTGTCACCAAAGAGAGATAGAGCTTGTCCCTCATCCCTTCAAGCTTTGCAAGACTTGTGTAGCTGAGCACCCAGCCAAAGGAGGACTTGACGTCAGGACGCTGGTTGTATTCTCCTTTGTTGATTATTAATAATAGATGACTATCATTATGGTTCCTTTCTCGTTGTACTTGTAATGGTTGATGTTGAATTATATCCTTCCTGACTGATGTATAATTGCATATATTAGATTTCATGCTTGTGTTTGTGTTGTTCTCTTTGTGTGCAGGTGTCCGTTCACGGAGATAGTGGAGGATTGTGACCAGCCAAGACAAAGGAGCGTGGGCTACGTCTCTTCTACAAACGAAAGCATTGGAACTCAAGTAGGTCTTCATCACCTACCTTTTATTTGCAATTAGGAACTTGCGCAATAGCATTGTTTGATTGTTGCTAGACCCGTTCTGGGCTAGTAGGGATCGCCTCTATCCATAGAGGGGATTTACCTCTCCAACAATTCCCACTAGCTGCACCACCATGAGATTTTACTAGAATCATCTATTTTTCATGTTTAGGAACATATCTATGCAATATTTCATCTGGTCCCACCTTATATAATTGTCCTTCTATTAATGAAAAGAAAACGACCTTAACCACTAATTCTTTCTTTTGGTACGTAGTCTACTTTGAAGGAGCCATCCCTCTGGTCAAAAGATGAATGATATCTGCAAAATATCCATCTTCAACTCTGATTGCAAATAACTATGCATCAAGGAGATTATCCTCTATGTCGGTTGGTTCTTCCCCTGTTACCAATCTTGATAGATGTTCAGAACCTGCATACAGTCTTCCTGGTTTCACAATGATCTCTAAGTCATATTCCTGGAATAACAATAACCATCTGCAAATATTTCCTCCTAAGACAGGCTTATTAACCAAATACTTCAGTGAAAAATGATTTGTAAACATTTTAAAGTGTGATCTCGGCAAATAGTGTCTAAACTTCTGCAAAGCATACACCATGGACAGTCCTTCCCTTTCTGTAGTGGTGTAATTATTTTTTGGTTTAGATAAATTTCTTCTTGTCAAATCTATAGGATGATCAATTTATCCTTCACCAAGTTGTGCCAATACTACTCCCAAAGCTATACAAGAGGCATCCACATGGACATGGAATTCCTTATTCCAATCAAGGAACACTAATATAGGTGCAACTACCATTTTTTCTTTCAATATGTTGAGGATCTTGTGGCTTCCTTCGTTCTAATGAAAAGCTACATCCTTCTTTAACAATTTCTCCATAGGCGCAGTGATCTACGCATACCCCTTGATGAATTTCCTATAATACCCAGTATGTCCCAATGTAGTGTGAAGTTGCCTTATTGTCTTAGGTGGAGGAAAATTCACAATGATGTAAATCTTAGCAGGGTCCACCATTAGTCCTTGCTTACAAACAATGTCCCAACAATATGCCAAAGGGTACACAAAAAATGCACTTCTTTAAGTTCAAAGAGATCTAATACTGTCTACATGTGTTGAGCATAAGCCTTCCAATATGTCTGCTTAGCAACTCAAATATTGTCCAACCATCAAGGTATACTTCTAAAAACTTATGGATGTATTCCTTAAAAGCTGCAACCACCACTCTAGAAAATATAGTAGGGGCATTCTTTAATCCAAAAGGCATTACTGAGTATTGATATGAGCCCCAATCTGTAGCAAATATGGTCTTATGCCGATCTTCAGGTGCAATCCTAATATGATGATACCCTGAATTCCAACTATAAATGAGTAAGCTTCTTGACCTCCTACATTGTCTAGCACTTCATCTGAGGAGGGGTAGGGAAGGGATCATGTAAACATGCATCATTCAACTTCCTCAAAGCAAAAAAGATCCTAATTTCTCCTTGAGTCTTCTTTTCTTGCACCACCATAGGACTCACAAATTTTGATTCTTCTACTGGTTCAATCATTCATGATGTTATCATCTTGTCAAGCTCTACCTTCACTTTCTCCTTACACTTTGGTTTCAACTTGTAAGGTCTTTGTTTGACTGGCTTCACACTAGGCTTCAGGGTAATATTCAAGACTCCTAGATCTCCTATTATACCCTTCATCTCTGAAAACTTGGTGGGAAACAGTTCTTGGTATTCATGAAGTAACTCTGTAACTTTACTGGTTGTCTCTTCATCTTATTCGTCTCCTATTGCTACAAAATTAGGTTCCTTCTCTGATCCTATGTTCACATTCTTGGTCTTCAGTGGCTCCGTTATATCTGGAATTTCTGGCTCAGGTGTAGTTACTTCACGGTATCCTTTTGATTCTGCTATATCGATGCTATGAGGATATTATTTTTCTTCTGTAATAAGGTTATAGCATTCTAGTGCATTTTCTATTTGCACGAACCAATCAGGTTGTTTCCATGTCAATGGAGTTGCATTCTCAAAGATCCTCTTCTTAACTGTCTGAAGAGGCCAAATCTATGTGTGGGAAATCATCCTCAAAGTTGAATTTTAATATGAAGCCATCAACCATGTCTGCCCAATTTATTGTACCATGTCGAAGCTCTGTTTCTAAGTACCAGTTCTTAAGGCTTGTCTCTAATGTATGAATGAATCCATATAGCCATTCTTGTTGTGGAAACTCCTTCCATGTTGTAGTGCATAGTTAGATATGCTTCCTAGGATTAGTTTCACCATCATATTTTATCTCTATTTCTATATCTATCTGTCCAAACCTTATCCACATCAATCTTCAACATGCCTACCAACCTTCTATATTCTTTTTATGTTCACCCCACCATCTAGCAGGGGTAGCTTTCAGGGCTATATCCAAGGCTAACAACCTTTGATTCTCTAGAGCATTTTCTTCGTAATCATCAAGAAAAGTATTTATATGACCCAACTCATTGTAGGAAGGAAAATTACATACCTCAGATATCATACATCGAACTGATTTGGTAATTCTTTCACAACGCCTTGTGGATACTTCATGCAACATATTCTGCCAATTTTCCAACTCTTCTTCTGAGTCTGATCTACAAGAACTATCATGCTCCTAAGTAAACTTGCCTTCTGTAGTAGATTTAACCCAATCCTATTCCTTTGATTTCATTTGATAGATATTACCTATATCAGCTGTGCAATATTCTTCTCTAACTGGTTTTGTATATCTTACCCCTTCTGATGGATCCAAGGGAATAATTACTCTCATATTTTTCCCTTCAAATAACATATGTCCCTTCTTCAGATTAATTATAGCCATATTTTCAAATGCCTAATCAAGTCCGAGCAATGCAGGATAGGGGTTATTGTTATCAATGATCTCTATTACTTCAAAATCAATAGTAGTGTGAACTCCTTCAATGTCCATTGTTACACCTGGTATTCTCCCTACGGGAAATATCGTCTATTGATTTTCCATCCTTAATTGAACAGGTGATCATTGTAGCTTCGACTTACCCATTACTTCCCATGTCTTCTTTGTTAATACATTAGCATTAGATCCCAGATCCAGGATAACTTTATCCATCTCATATACTCTTATTTGCGCACTAAGCCTCATCTCTCTTCCAATTCTATTTTGTCGATGCAAATTATTGACTACACGCATCTCACTTCGCAGTGCTTCTTTGGATGCATAGAAATCTATCAACTCCTAAAACCCTTCTACAGTCTTTTGATCTCTTAATAATTTTATACAATTCTGCAAAAAATACTTTAAAATACCTGCTTGATTTGTTGAATCCTGGTCTTGTGACGGAGCTTGATCCTGTGTCGAAGTTCGGTTCTACCTCAAAGCTTGACTATGTGTCAAAGTTGATGACACATCACAGCTAGTTTTCTTTTTTGGCTGCACACTGGAGGTCAAAGCTCCATCATCCATAAAGCTTTACTTTTCTTCCATAAATACTTCTTTTTCCTTTTGAATATCAAAACCATGAAATTTATCAATAGTTTTTCTAGCCCATGTACTTTCAGATTCTTTCTTCTCATCTGCTTTATCAATTCCGGTCCACTTCTAGTGACAATACTAATTCGAGGTTCGTCGGTCCTCATTTCAACAGTCATTATTTGAATATTCTGTGTTGGCTACTGATTCCTTTTTTATTTCATATTTTCCATAAGTACATGGAATTCCTTAATTACATGGTCAAAGGATTTATAGTTCTTACATGTCGTTGTAGGGTTCCAACAATCTTTCGCAAAATGACCTGTTTGGCCATAGTTATAGAAAATGATTTGTCCACGTCCTCAACCAACTCCAGCACCTCGACCTCTTCCTTGGTAGCCTCCTCGATCACTGTGATGTCCACTGCATTCATTTCCATGTTCTTTTGCTTGCATTCTATAAGTGTCAAGACTGCGCTCCATCATTAGTTCATACGCTCGGTAATTATTATCATCATGTCCTACTGATTTACAGAATTTGCAGTATAGGTTCCTT
The DNA here is from genome assembly GCA_000404065.3 of Pinus taeda. Taxonomy (NCBI): domain Eukaryota; kingdom Viridiplantae; phylum Streptophyta; class Pinopsida; order Pinales; family Pinaceae; genus Pinus; species Pinus taeda. The sequence continues at coordinate 246,451 of APFE031400791.1, forward strand.
GGATTCTGCACAAATTCTTGTAATAGGTAACAATATTTTGAGCGATATTCACCTCTAGTATTCCATATCGCGTACCACAGGTTGGATTCTGCATTTAAGGGATTTGGTGCCCCACTAGCCATGTAATCCTTAAAGATGGTACATTGTTATTTCAAATGGCCCTCTAATCTGCACTTTGTACACCATACTTCTTCTTTGACTTATTTTATTTTCTTTATATCTTGTATCTACAGGGTTAGGTTCACCAGCTGACTATGAATTTGTTGCATCCCTATATTAGTATCTCCTATAGGAAAAGCTTCCAACTTCATCGCAATTTGTATAGCTTGGGCTTGACTTGTTATCTTTCGTTGCAACAATGGTAATCTGATATGTGGTAACAGTGCAGCTATAAACCATTATTGATGTTGTTGCGAAGCTATGTCGAAGCTCACTTGATCCAACAATACATTAAATCTCTTATCAAATTCCCAAACAGACTCAGTAGGTTTATGTTTAATTTCTTTCAACTCAGTGATGCACTGCGACTCAGACTTCGGCTTCTTAAATTCTCTGATCAACATTGCTTTAATATATGCAAATGTTCTAATATGATTATTTGAATACATCGTATACCATGGCAATTCTCTATATTGGAGCATCGTAACGAGTTGTGCTTTCTTTATATTTTTATCATTAATCTACTTCGCAGTCCATACAACTTCACATAAGAAACAAAACTATTCTGGATCTTCCAATCCAGTTCCTTTGAAAACAAGCAGCTTAATATCATCAGCAATATTTCTTCTTGGGGGGGCAGGGGATGAGTAGGGAGAGGGGATGGAGGGCTAGGGGCCAGTAGGGGGGGAATGGGGAGGGGGAGTGGGAGAGCCAAAAACACCCTGGCTATTACTGGATTCTGTCTTGGGCTAACTCTCAAGCTAGAAGGGTGAATATCGCAGAGTTACCTGAGGGTTATCAGGGTGGCTATCTTCTCTTTCACTTTTAGACTCACTCAAAAGAGGACTATACTCATTCTCCACAAAGTTATTCGGGTCTTGTCCATGAGATCTCTTTCTAGTATCTATTCTATATCTTTTTCCACTTCGCATTGTTCCAATCTCTTGCTTAGATTTATTTTATTTTCTTCCAAACATAAGTAAGCTAGCAACCTGACTGCATCCGTAAAACTCTCTTTTCACATAGAAGCATCTTAATCCAAAGTTTCAAAGACTTTACATACTTACCTCGCGGTCCTCTGAAGAATCATCGTTCCACTTCATTGTAGGACATAGTCGAGTCTACTGCGAACTTAGTAATAAATCCCCCCAAGATGCTATCAATCCATAAATCAACATCCCTTGCTATCCTATTTCCAATGCTTTTGAGTTGCTATATCAGTTCAGGAGTCCACACCGAAGGTTCTCCACCTTTCAATCAACCTTGATTTCCACTTATATAGTTTGACAAGAAATGATGTGAAGAAAATTTTGTATTGATCTGTAAAAATATTCTTCTGTAACCAAGCTTTAGATGTCAGATGAGGGTTTTTGTTCTCTTGATTTGCAAATTCTCGCTCTTTCAATTCTAGCTAATCTTGAATTTCCTTCTTCAACAGATGCCACATCAACATATCCCAGTCCCAACAATGGAACCATTTGTTGGTTATGATTTGGGCTGACCAAGGTTCGACATATATTGCGCACCAACAAAAGCCTCAATCACTGGCCCTTTCAGCAACGACTTGCTAGAAGATCACAGTCTCACGCGAAGTGACTATGGCAGGATGTAGAACCAGGTTTCTACAACCTTGAAGGATGATGCGATGTGGTGTTTTATATTATGTTTTATTCTTAATATTCATCACTTCGCTACATTCATTTAATCACTTAAACATACCATATAAAGTCATAAATCAGCATTGTACTGAACTCAAGTGCAACTGTAATAAATTTCTACATTACAAGAGATAGTAAGAAAATATACACATGAAGACACCAAATTACTGTGGTTCACCCCAATGTGGGGCTATGTCCACAAGAACTATTGCTTATCATAATAAATATTGTACAACAAATAGTTCTTTACCTACGTACTAAGTTGCAAGTCATCTGTGCACTCAGCTGTAGACTCAAGCCTCTGCGCACTTAGTTGCAGAGCCTCGCCTCTTCTTCCAACACAACAGATCACAAAAGTTAAACCATAACACATATATGGATCAATTCGATAAGATGATTCTCTTCTTATTATTAGACCCTATATATACTATTACATCGAGGATTACATCATTACAATATCATGGTCCAAATACCATGGACTCCCTAAATCAAGCAGTTAAAACCATTGATCCTTCACATTATCACATGCTTTTACAAAAAGGAGGGGCTTTGACATACTCTGACGCCCTTATATTGTGCAATATATTCCAACTGCTTCGCTACGCGTCCACTTCGTGCTTCGTTGCATTCTCCACTACACACTCCACAAAATGAAAGTCTTTACCAAAAACTAGGCCAAGTTGGGTTACACCCAACACTCTAGCCTATTTTGTCTCACATGGGTACATGTGGAAAATGTATATTATTTGTAAATATGTTGTAAGTGAAATTCCAAGTGTCATTAGTGGAATTTGAACAATCACTATATATTGTAATGAGTTATTTATAAATAATTTGAAGATTCATGAGGGTATTCAAAGAGTCACAAAGGGGAATGTCAAGGGTCACCCCACCCTTTGTTATAAATAGAACCTCATAACTCATAGAACAGGATTTTTGGAGTCAAGATTTTGGCTAGGCTTAGACATAGAGAAGGCTTGGGAGTATTGTGACAAGCATTGGCTTCTCAACAGCGTAGAGTGAGTATACTTCTTTGTGTTGTAAATTGTAACTAGGTTTGGTCTTCATAATGACATTTTAATTGTGATTTTGTAAATGAAGTAAAGAAGAAAATAAAAATATTGTTGTAATGCCTTACTTCATGGGTTTCATGAGCAAGAAGTTTATTTTTAGATGGCTCCCATTAAGAGCCTTAGGATTTTTCAAAATGTCAATGTCATGTATAAAGATATGTCAAATGCATTCTAGCAAATATCCCTCCAAAGACAAGCACGGTCCTCCTCTTCCTATGTCGGTCTGCAAGATGAAATAATAACTCATGTTGGCTCACATTATGGAGACACACCAGTTCATAAATTCATGTCAGCTTGTATATACAGACAGACTACTATATATACCCACCTTGGCCTATTCCACAGTTAGAAGATTTTGCATCTATCTCTGATTTTTTTGGTTGGATAGAACAAAGAATTTCGGATCTCTTGCACAATGAGAAGACTTTGAATACCTCTGAGATTTCGTGGAATAACAGAGTTCAGATGTGATAAAAGAGCTTGGCCTAAGGCACAGGAATGGAGATTGGGTAGGGAATTTGGATCCCTTTTATGTTTAGATCACAGTGACAACAAGGAGTATTAAAGGGCCAAGATAGCACAGTTTAGATATTTTTGAAACTCAATACAAAGTGGCAGCAAGACATATTCGAATGTGATCACATGAGTTTCTAAAGGAAGAAAAAGGGACAATGAGATGCTTCATATAGTGAAGAGCCTCTCTGTATGGGTATCACATCAAGTGCAGAGAAGTAGTCTTGAAGAAATAACAATTTGGTACAACCACAGTTCATTGATGATGACAATAAGAAGATCTCACGAGAAGAGATCTAGATGAGATATCAGTGATGTCAATGTCTCATTGCTCAAAAGATCAAAGAGGAAGAGGATTCAACAGGAAGAGAAGACAGTCAAAAGGACTTGTGGCTTGGTCTTGGAGTGGCTAATAGTTGAAGGGTCTTGGTCTTGGTATTCGTCAATTGGAATCTCTATAAGAATAATTTGTATGGGTTTTCCTCTCAAAGAGTGAGAGGTTTTGGCCTTGTCTCATAGCCTACATGTTGTGTCTCTTATCTATTTATGTTCATGCATTGGTTACTAAGAATCGAACATAAAGAAGATCCTAATCTAAACAAGTAAAAAGTATTCACAAGCAGACACTAATAGAAGAGAAATGAACTAATTATAATGCCCTATATTTCTCAACATGGTATAGGAGCTAAGGTGCTGAAGTCAAGGGAAGGGTATATAATCAAAGAGACACTCAAGGATCGAGTTTCAAGGAAGGCATCAAAGCAAGTCGAAGGTTATCAAAGCAAAAGATCAAGATCTACATGGAAGAATCAAACCCTAGATCGAAGAAGCAGTCTACAACAGTAAAAGTTTTGGATCCTATAGTCATCATAAAAATACCACAAAGGCCCTCATCAATTTATCTACAAAGTAAGGTAGCTCAAAGTACTTTAAATTTGAAGATCATATCATCTTGGAGAGAGTCAAAATCCTAGAAGCATTTCTGATCTGCACTACAAGAGAAGTCAAAGTATCTTGAAGGCGAGAAGGCATTATCATCATCTTCAAAGCTATAAGGCAAGCTCCCTGTCATTGTAGCAAGGATCATCCCTTATCCTTGTAGAATATCATCTGAGGAAGCAGCAAAACATCCTCATATATGGCCATCAACAAAGAGATCTAGATATACAGGCGTTGTCATAATAAAAGGAGCAATATCCCCTCACTGAAGAAGGGTTTTTCATTTAGAAGAAGATCATCCAAAATGAGCATTAATACATCTTCTTCAACCATCATCAAAGTGATCAAGTTGAATATTTCATCTTCACTTGTCATGTAAGTATCTTTCATTCTTTAATAAATTTGGTAAAATGACTTCGTGTTTGCAAGGAGATCTATAAGTTGGTTGGGTCATCAAAATTCCTTGCATGGAAAAGGAGGATATACATAGTCCTCGAAGAAAGTGAATTCATTGAACATATCAATGGAAAGGTCTCCTCTGAATACATGGAAAGGGATCAAAGGGCTCAAGGGATTCTTATGTAATCAGTGAAAGATCCATCATCCCTATATAGCAGTATTGGAGACATCAAAGAGATATATATGATATACTGGTAGAGCTATTATCTGAAGATGAGATAAAGAATACCACATCACTTATATTTTATCTACACAAATTGAAGGTATCAAAGGATAAAGGGTTATCTTCATAAGATCTCAATTGCAAGATCTGGGAGAGATAACCATCATTGTTCTAAATGCACTAACTGATGGATAAGGTAACAATGTTTATGAGGATAAGAATGTTATCCCATTCAACAACTTATGGTTTCTATTCAATATAGAAGAAGAAGAAATTGTTGAAGGATCAAATGAAAGGATTCAAACATTTTTTTCCGAAAGGAAAGAAAAACATAGCTAAGATTCAATGCTATGAAAATTACAGGAAAGATTGTCCTTAGCTTAAGAAGGACAATAAAAAGAAGAATATAGAAGAAGTCCATTTCACCGAAGAAGTGGAGGAAGCTAAAAGAAGGAAGTCCAAGGAAGAATAAAATCATTAGAAGTAAGAGCTCGTGACATCACCATAAGAAATATAAAGGATGTCTGATAGTCAACTTTGAAGGATATAGCTCTTTGTGACCTCATTGAAAGATCAAAGGAAGAAGTCATCTAGGACAAGTCTCATCATACATCAGTCAAAAGGAAACATTTGTTGAATAAGGATATGAGAGATCCTCAATATTCTTTGATGGAATCCTCATTAGAGGATTCACCAATCTAGAGTGGAAGCAGATGTTTCATCAGGAAACCCACTTGTGGAATTCATGGGATGATGGTATGATGACATAAGAGATGAAGCAGATCAACAGGTTGAAGATATTGTCAATCAAGGAAGTTGTTGAAAGAAGCCTAGATGACCTAAAGGTAAATGAGGTATGTATGCTTGCATTTGATTTTATAAAGTCATGTTGTATGGTTGCATGCAACTTGGATCACTGCTCTATTTTGAGAAGCGTGATCAAATAAAAGGAATCTCCTCCTATGAAAGAATGTTGGAAGGCATGATTCACACTAGATGAAATCAACATAATATGTCCTCATATGAAGTATGAGGTGGTTGACTACAATTGAGGAACTCTTATTGGAAGCTCCTATGAATGAAATGAAAAGTGTGAAGAAAGGAAGGAAGAGATCGTGAAATATGCAATCATTCTAAAGGCTATCAACATCTGGAAGACCAAGAATATTTGACTAGGAAATCTCCCAGAAAGATATGAAGACTCTGATGGAAGTTTGAAAAGGATGGATATCCTTGATAATGGATATCTTTGGGAGATTTGTCAACATATATGTAGGATGTTGATGCCTACATGAAAATGTCATGATGAAAGACCATCACAAAGGTAAGTCTGATTTAAGTGTTCATTTCTTATTTTGAACAAGTATCTAGTTGGGCTTATGCAGGACTTCCAAGGGAGGAAAGAACTGTGGATGTCTTCCTAGACGACCATGTAGAAGGATGTAAGATCCTTCTGAAGAAGACGACATGAAGAAGGAAGCATGACATGAAGCAAGACCAAATGTAGATTGATGGATCACTTTATGATGAAAGGAATGATGACATGACTGACTCATGGATGAAAGTGATGGATGGTCTATGCCCTATGAATAAATCCCAAAAGATGAAGACTCTGTGACAAAGAAAATCGTGACATCAAAGGAAGGAGTTCTTAAAAGCAATTGGTTTTCCCATTATCTCCACCTAAGGAGTTGTTGTAGGTCCCTAATTAAGAGGGAGCGTGGAAACAAGTTTCTTACTTGGAAGAAACTTGGAAATTCCTAAGCCAAGAGGGAGCTTAGGTACATTCCTTGTGTAGGAATGAGTACATTCCTTTATTGGAATGTGTCCTCCCTAATTGAGAGGAAGAGATAGACACATCATTCTAGTCTTCACCTGGGAAGACAAATGAGAGGATTGGGTAATTATTTGGCATCTGATTCTCTTTAAGGATGAGATAAGGCATCCAAGATAAGAGTAGTCATGGAGGACTGATATTCTTTGAGGACTGGGAATCCAAGATAAGAATATTCTTAATGGAACACACTCTGAGAACCCAGTTGGGGTATGTTCCAAGAGAGACAATGATGAGTGTGTCTACAAATCATTGGTCTCGCCAACATTGAGCTTGACAGATATTGTGGAGAGATAGAGTTGTTAGTCAAGGCCTTGCTATGTGACAATGTTGGTTGATATGATGCTAAACAAATGGGTTAACAATCTGATTCTTCTTATGAGAAATTATTCAAATTGAGAATGGCCAAGTACCATTATGAATACCTCCCTAATTAAGAGGGAGTGTTATAAAATGTAACTAGGTTTGGTCTTCATAATGACATTTTAATTGTGATTTTGTAAATGAAGTAAAGAAGAAAATAAAATTATTTTTGTAATGCCTTACTTCATGGGTTTCATGAGCAAGAAGTTTCTTTTTAGATGGCTCCCATTGAGAGCCTTAGGATTTTTCAAAAGGTCAATGTCATGTATAAAGATATGTCAAATGTGTTCTAGCAAATAGCCCACCAAAGACAAGCACAGTCCTCCTCTTCCTATGTCGACCTGCAAGATGAAATAATAGCTCATGTTGGCTCACCTTATGGAGACACACTAGTTCATAAACTCATGTTAGATTATATATACGGATAGACTACTATATATACCCACCTTGGCCTATTCCACAATTAGAAGATTTTGCATCTATCTCTGATTTTTTTGGTTGGGTAGAACAGAGAATTTCAGATCTCTGGCACAATGAGGACTTCGAATACCTCTGATATTTCGCAAAATAATTACAGAGTTCAGATGTGAGAAAAGAGCTCAGCTTAAGGCACAGGAATGGAGATTGGGTAGGGAATTTGGATCCCTCTTATGTTTAGATCATAGTGACAACAAGGAGTATTGAAGGGCCAAGATAGCACAGTTCAGATATTTTTGAAACTCGGTACACAATAGCAGCAAGACATATTCGAATGTGATCACATGAGTTTCTAAAGGAAGACAAAGGGACAATGAGATGCTTCGTACAGTGAAGAGCCTCTTTGTCTAGGTATCACATTAAGTGCAGAGAAGCAGTCTTGAAGAAATAACAGTTTGGTACAACCACAGTGCATTGATGATGACAATAAGAAGGTCTCACGAAAAGAGGTCTAGATGAGATATCAGTGATGTCAATGTCTCAATGCTCAGAAGATCAAAGAGGAAGAGGATTCAACAGGAAGAGAAGACAGTCAAGAGGACTTGTGGCTTGGTATTGGAGTGGATAATAGGTCAAGGGTCTTGGTCTTGGTATTCGTCACTTGGAATCTCTATAAGAAGAATTTGTGTGGGTTTTCCTCTTAAAGAGTGAGAGGTTTTGGCCCTGGATCATAGCCTACATGTTGTGTCTCTTATCTATTTACGTTCATGCATTGGTTATTATTAGATGAAGAAGAACACTAAGAATCTAACATAAAGAAGATCTTAATCTATACAAGTAAAAAGCTTTCACAAGCAGTCACTAATAGAAGAGAAATCAACTAATTATAATGCCCTAGATTTCTAAACACTTTAGAGGAGCAGGTGTTCTTGACTTTAATGTTCCACTATTGGGGCTAGTGAATGTAAATGAGCCATCACGCTTTCATGCATATGTTGTTATTATAGTTGGACTATTCTAGTTGCTTTAGCAATGTATGTTGTTTAACTTACACATTTTCTTATGAACTACTTTGTATGCAATTGTATGCATCTTGTTAAATGTGTGTTATTGGATTAACCCATCACTTTAACGTGTGGACTATTCCGCATCTTAGCCTGTGATGTCATTCCGCTCGCATGTTCCTTTCAAGCTGTGTACTATTACAAGCTTCTAAGGGGCACACTTCCTTTTCCCCTTCATGTGTTAGAACCCCCATGCATTTCACTTGACTCGTTGCAAGGTCACACACTTGCTTTGGCCCAAAGTTATCATGCTTATCTCTGCGCGCTACTACGATCAAGACACTACATTACCACCCATTGCTGAGACTCCTACTCCAAACGGTTTGAGGTCTAGTTGGGACTTCTTACTGTGGGAGATCCCCTCGAATGTCGGTGGGTCCAGCACTGTCAACAGTGAGCTAAATTCAATTTTTTCATATAGAGAAAGGAGAGAAAGATTTGATTGAAGGATTTACAGTTGCATAGCATTGGCAAGATTCTTCTAGCAATATTTATCTTGCCATTTGCTCCAATATGACTATGCTTTATGGCTATGCTTCTTCAATTAAGTGATTTGAAAGTTTGATTCGAATACCACCATTATGTATTGATGTATTTGGGTAGGAAGACATGGATGTTTTGGAAATGTTCATAGTAACTAAAGCAAAAGCAATTAAAAGTCAACTTTAACTAGTAAGCTAAATTCAACTTTTTCATATAGAGTAAAGAGAGACAAAGATTTGATTGAATGACTTATAGTTGCATATCATTAGTATAATGATTCCTCTATGAAACATTGTCTCACCATTTGCTCCAATATGGATTTGCGTCTCCAACTAAGTAATCTGAAAATTTGATTTGAACACCAAGGTCGTGAGTATTATTGAGGCCCTCTTATGAACGGGGTACTATCGAGTCAATAGACATGGTGGCCATAGTTATCAAGGCAATGGAGGCAAAGGCAAAGGTGGTGGTTGCATAGTTATTTAGAACCTTCGCTTTCAATGAAAAGTCAAACAATTTTGAAAAAAATGATCATTAATTTAAAACCCTAGCATAAGTAGCACTCACTAGTGATCATTTGTCAAACAAATCAGATTATTATATTTAAAAATGTAACATAAAAGTGCAATAAAGTTATCATCCAAACCTAAGCCTAAATTATCTAAAAATAAAAAACGTTAATTCTACAATAAAACTCCATATGTGTTTGCCAACGAAAAATCATCATTATGTTTTATCTATATATAAATCTAAATAATCAATAAAACCATTTATAATAAAAACACTAACTAATTGATATTTAAAAATGAGAATATTGTAATCTTTGACTTTTTATATAAACTAATAACACTAGAAAAAATTCGATCAAATTAATAATAATGATTCTTATAAAAACATTAAATTATCTTAAAAATTAATTATTTTAAAAAAAATTATGTATCCTTCCAAAAAATAATGAATATGTAAATTTATTTTTATAAAAATCAATATCTTAAGGTAAATATAATTTCCATTACTTTATATATGTGTGATAGGAGTTCTACTAATTTATATAAGTTTTTTCAATGATAGAAAATCTTATGATCTCTTTAACCATTTTATATAATAAACGTGCTTGTACTTTCAAAAAATATATATAGTGTACAATTAGAAAACAACTTTACATCATTTCATGAATAGAAAAAGCTTTTGACAAAATGAGCCACAAACAAATAAATTTTCTTTGTCGAATCAAAGCTTTACATCACATCAATTACTTTTACGTTGTAGGTCACGCCTCTTCATTTTCATTTGTTCCTCCTCGTATATCTGTGAGGTGTCTCGGTCTGGTTTGTCTTGGGTCTCCGTCAAACTAAATACGTACTATTTTTTTTGCTGGGTGGTGTTTTAAAATTGTGGTGATAGATTTTTGAAATTCTATTTATAATTAAAAAATATATGTGTAATGTGTATTTGGATAATTGTAATTATAGATTGTACTTCTAATTATTAGATATGGTATGTAATTACATGTTATTAATTAGTCTAAACACACAAGCTAATCATTGATTAATGAGATAGATATTATTGAAGTTATTTTGTATTTTTATTAATATAATTATATAAATTAGATAGTTATAAATGTTGATAGAGATGAATCCATGAATAACATAAAAATAACTAATACTTTTCAAATTATTTAGATTTAAGAATATCATAAAATTAAATAAATTTATAATTTTATTTTAAATTATTATTATCACTACTTATTATAAAAAGAATTAATATATAATTTAACCATATATAAAATAAAATTCTCTCTAATTTATTATGGAGATTTATAATTTGTAAATAGGTTATGATACAATACCATGGGCTAATATCATGGTTTATCAATACCACATGCCCAAAAAAACATAACTAACTTTTGTTCATATGACATGTTTTTTAATTAAACAATTTAATTAAAAGGAAAGAAAATGATAACTACTTTTGAGATAAATTTTGACATTTAATTTGTGATTATTATTAAAAATATTCTAAAATATTCTATGAGATCAAATCCTTACCATCCACCTAATAATTATTGATAATTAAAATAAAATTCAAAAAATCCTATTTCAAAATAAACACATCTATGCGCATAATAATGTGATTAATACAATTTTCTTTTATATTTATGGTTATGATATATATAGGTGTTATTGTTGAAATAAATGAATTAAAATAATAAAAGAAAAATTGATTAGCTATCAAGATTAAAGTTAGAATTTAACAATTAAACGTATATATTTTTATTAAATTTCACTAATCTACATAATTTTTTAACTAAAAAAATGATATTGATCGTCTCCTTAAATAAACAAGCCTATCAACATAATAAACTTCACACCTTTATAATAAAACATTAGTAAAAAAGCATTAAGATTGAAAATAAATTATTTTTCATTAAAAATAAGATTACAAACATTAACAAAACATTTATATGCAATACAATACATAAAAACAATAAGTATAAGGAATTAATGAAATAGTTAGAAACATTAGCAAAACATTTATGTGCAATACAATACATAAATACGATAAGTAAATAAGTATAAGGAAATAATGAAATAGTTAGAAACAAAACATTGTGTGTAACATACTCAAGCATGTGAAAATCAATAAAATAGTTAGAAACAAAACATTGCGTGTAATACACTCAAGCATGTAGGAAGCAATGAAGTAGTTGGATTAGATATATGTTTTATTACAAGGTGTAAATGAAATAGTTGGATTAGATATATGTTTTATTACAAGGTGTAAATGAGGCACACTGTTGCAAACCTTAACACATAATTATCTTTTGAGTAAACCATCTAAGTGTTATCGCTTAGATTCTTTTCTGGGATTGGTTGTATGTTTTATTTTGAAATGGGTTTTTTATATTAAAATTATTTTTATAGGAAATGAAAATGTGTAATATTTTTGTTTATTTAATTTTATTATTAGAAATTCATTAGGATTATAATTAATGAATTTTTTCATTTCAATTTAAAGTGGATGAAAATTTGTTGACTCTTTTTTATTTTTTTATTTGGCAGTATAGATTGATTCTCAAGGAAATATGTTCAGCATATGTTTAGTCTTCATGCTTATCAAAGGTTAAGTTGCATTAACTTTTAATAAATCTAAAACATTAGATTCATGCCAAGTGGCTCCTCGCGAATTGTTTAGGGATTTGAGATTATTCCAATTTTAATAAATTCTTCCATATATAAGTTCCTCATTATTATTTATAACATTCATTTATATATATAAAATATCCTCATGCCAAGTGGCTCCCCACCCATCAATTTCCTAGGGATTTAAGATTATTCCAATTCTAATCAATTCCTCTTTGATAAGTTCCTCATTATTATTTATAACTTTCATATATATATAAGCAAATTTTATTTAACAAAATGGTCCATTCTATAGTAAGATGCCTGATTCATTTTGTTTCTTGAGTTAAATTTGACCCATAACATTTTTGTACATGAAAATAATTAAATAAACTAATATTAAATATCAAATTTTCAACCACTGTAATTCTTTCTCTCAGTAATCTAATCGTTAAAGATTTTTGAGAAAAATTATTAAACAAATTTTAACTTCAAGTTAATTTTTGAGTAACCAAAATTTGTTTCTATTATGTGTTTTATGTATATATTTTTTTTAAGTAAATTGTATATCATAATATGAATCTTTAATTTCATTCTAATTATATAAAATCTTTTAAATCATAAAAAATATTTGACCTTGATCGTGAGATAATATTATCTAATTAACAATGTTGTCATACTTCCCATATATATATATATATATGATTTTATATCAAACTCATGAATTTAAAATAAAATATTTTAATAAAACATAACATTAATCAATTTAAATTAGTTATTATTATTTAAAATTAATTATATATATATATATATATATATAATATATATTATATTTTTATTTATAAAGTTTAAATATTTTTAAATTAAAAATCCAAATTAAGAAATTAAATAAAATAATTCTTTTTTTAGATTTTAATAAATCAATTTCAAGTTTCAATTTAATATTACTTCTTTTTAAGAAATAATATTATCTTTATTTATTTAATTTAATTTTTTATACTAATTTTTTTAAAAACAATTTATTAAATTTTATTTCAGAGCAATATCATTTTTTTCATAGCAATATCATTTTCTTTTCCATAACAAATTTCCTTCTCTAATCTAATATTTGTATTTCAATGGCCATGTCCGTTTATGCATGTGTTTCAATATTGAACAAATTTCAACTTCACGTTAATTTTTCAGTAACCATAATTTGTTTTTATTGTGTGTTTTATGTATGTATTTTTTTTAGTAAATTGTATATAATTATATATGAATTTTTTAACTTCATCATAATTATATATGAATCTTTTAAATTCATCAAAAATATACGTATTATGATTATGAGATAATATTATTTTAATTAACAAAGTTGTTGACATTTTTCCATATATAATTTAATATCTAACTCATAATTTTTTAAAAATAAAATATTTTAATCAAAAATATTATCATTATATTATTATTATTATTATTTAAATTTTAATAAAAAATTATATTATTTATCTTTTTAATTTAATTAAAATTTAAATAATTTTTAAATTGAATATCCAAAAAAAAAAAAATCTTTTTTCTTATTTTAATAAATCAATTTCATTTTAATTATACATTAATCCTTATAAAATAAAAAAATAATTTACTGTAATTTTTAATTAAATAAATCTTTGATAATGAAGGTGGTGGTGTTAACGTCCTTGAGACCAAACATTGTCTATCGACCTAAAAAGCAAATTATTTATTTTATTTACGGATTTATTCTATCCTCAAAAGTTTAGAGAGAACTCCACTCACAACTTTGACATGTAAATTTTTCAATATTGAACATACTTTTGACATTGTAAAATGTTTCATTGAACAAATTTCAACTTCTCGTTAATTTTTCAGTAACCAAAATTTGTTTTTATTCAGTAACCAAAATTTGTTTTTATTGTGTGTTTTATGTATGTATTTTTTTTAGTAAATTGTATATAATTATATATGAATCTTTTTAAGTTCATCATAATTATAATTAATATGAATCTTTTAAATTCATCAAAATATACATATTATGATATGAAGTAAATTTATTCTAATAACAAAGTTGTTGACATTTCCATATATATATATATATATATATATATATATTATATAATACTAACTAATAAATTATTAAAAATAATATTTTAATCAAAACACATAACATTATAATCCAATTATATTATTATTATTATTATTTAAAATTTTAAATAAAAAAATATTATTTATATTTTTATTTAATAAAATTAAATAATTTTAATAAAAATCCAAATTATTAAAAGAAAAATCAAATAATTCTTTTTTTTAATTTTAATAAATCAATTTCAATTTCAATATACATTAATCCTTATTAAATGAAAAATAATTTACTGTATTTTTTAATTAAATTAAATTTTTTATGATGATGATGATGGGGTGGTTAACCTCCGCTAAGACCAAATATTGGTCTATCGGACCTAAAGAAGCAAATTATTTATTTTGATTTAGGATTTTATTCCTATGCTCAAAAAGCTTGGAGAGAAACCTCCCGAGTTCAATATAATTTTGACATTGTAAAAAAGCTAGGAAGGTCAGTGCTCACTGAGATCTAATGTGGTGTGGTTGTACCCAGGGCACTCTAAGAGGAAGTGGTTTTCATCCTGGATGTTCCTATTCTCACATATATGGCAGATCTTTTCCATGGTGTTTTAGGAACTTCCCAACACCTGTTTCACTATGGAGCTCATGAGAATTCGTTCTAATCTTTGCTATATTAATTTTCTTCTTTGAGCTAGTTAAAATAGAGAGATACTTTTGACCTTCTAAGGTGGGGTTGATGATCTTCTTATAATAACTTAATTTTCTTTTAACCCCTAAATCTCTCTCACGCCACATTTTTTCTTTGAACTTAGAAGTAACAATATCTTTAATGTTATTTATGTTTTGCAATGCATCATTCTCGTTGATCTCCCAATAGTTTAATCAGGACCTTGTGTCTTTATGCCACCCCGGTTGACCCTTAGGTGGTTTTGGCAATATCCATTTATGCACATGTTTCAATATTATTTCCTTGTGTCTTTATGCCACTCCCGATTGAGCCTTAGGTGGGATTGACCCTTAGGTGGTTTTGGCAATATCCGTTTATGCACATGTTTCAATATTATTTCCTTGTGTCTTTATGCTACCCCCGATTGATCCTTAAGTGGTTTTGGCAATATCCGTTTATATACATGTTTCAATATTATTTCTATAGCCACGATCCCTTTATACACGTGTTTCAATAAAAATGATGATATAAGTAATTTATTATAAATCTAACCAATATATATATTGATTAAATGCATATCTAAAAGGGTTTACCATAAATCTAATAACACATGTGGTTTATTATAATAATGTAAGATCTAAAGATAATGTGTATTATAATTAGAACCAGACATATTTCTGATTACAATGAAAGCCGTTTTATATTATAAAAATGACTGTCTTTTCCCAAACTATGTGACATTTGATAAATGAAACACCGAAGAACAAACCTTTCATTTTCATGAATTGGTCACTATGTTGAGAAGCTGTCCTACACAAATAGTTCAAGCTTGTTTGACTGTAGTCCACTTTTTCAATTCCCTGTTTAAAAAACCTTGAAGTTAACATTGATTTCATGTTCTGGATTGCACAACACGTGTTAATTGATAAAATTCCTTTGTGTCATGTTTTCATTCAGCCATGTTCTATGTCAGTTTTGAATATCTAATATATAAATCACCACATATTTCAGAGGTCTTCCCAAAAATATATATATATAATATTTATATATATATTTAAAATGACATGTGAGATCTTGAATATTCGGAAAGAAATATATATATATATAAAATTAAAAATAACATGTAATGGAAATTTGAATGAAAAATTAATAATTTTTCTTCAGATATTTAGTATTATAAATAGTGATCTGTAGATATTTTTGTGTTACTTGTGAACACAATGATATTAGTATTTTTATGAATGCACAATGAATGTGTTACTTTTCGGTTTTGAAGCATGACCTGATCTTTTTTATTAGCTAAATTTAATTTTTGGATATAAGAAAATAGGTTAAAAATACAAATCCCCTTCATTTAATCCTCTTTCCTAGTTTTTGGACATCTAATCAGTCACTACAAAGAAGTGGACATCCACCTCTTGCAATGTGATGCATAAACATTTTTTTTAAAGTCTGGATTTCTGTAGATATTATTAGTTTTCAAAAATTTCAGTGTCATTTTTATAGTATTTACTCAGATTAAATATAATTTGTCATTTTTTTTTATTAGCTAAGAGCTCATCTTTCTCAAATATGAAAAAATATGTTAAGAATACAAATCCTCTGCATTCCATTGTCCTCTCTAGTTTTTGGACATCTAATCAGTCACAATCACTCACAACAAAGAAATTGTTTTATTAACTAAGAGCTCATCTTTCTCAAATATGAGAAAATATGTTAAAAATACACATCCTCTGCATTCCATTGTCCTCTCTAGTTTTGGACATCTAATCAGTCACAATAGCTCACCACAAAGAAGTGGACCTCCACCTTTCACAATGTGATGCCTCTCTAGTTTTGGACATCTAATCAGTCACAATAGCTCACCACAAAGAAGTGGACCTCCACCTTTCACAATGTGATGCAGAAACATCATTGTTACAGAAAGCAATTCTGCACATGTTATGGGTTTTCAAAGATTTTGGTGTTATTTTCATAATATTTGCTTGGAGATTTTTGTTTCTACACAAGTTACTACAACTTGTCACAGAAGTAGAAATGGTTACTTCTCTAACTCTTTTCATTTAATGTCCTCCCTTTTTTGATAGCTAATTAGTCAATCACCACATAGATGTGGACATCCACACCTTGCAAACAGCCATGCAGAAACATTCCTATTGGTTTTCAACTTTTCAGTGATTTAGATGCTATTTTCACGAGGATGATGATTAACGTCCAGTAAGACCAATGTTTGATTGTCATTCTTCAAACCTCAAGAAAAGAGAGTCTAATTGTCATCCTTCAAAATCTTGTTTCTGTGATCAAGAAAAAGGAAAGAAGCACTCCAAGCTCGTTATAGTTGCGCTGGCTAATGATAGGGAATTGGATGCGGATGTGGGCAAGAGCCGAGCAGTCTAAAAGGAAGTGTTTTTCATCTTCCACCTTCTTAGTATCACAAATTTGACAGATTCTATTGTCTCAAGGAGCCTTGGGAATAGACCACCGCCCGGTATCACTTTGAAACTCGTGAGAATTAGTTCTTATCCTAACAATGTTCATTTTCTTCTTAGTACTAGTTAAACATAGATAAACATAGAGAGATAATTATGATTATCAAGGGTGGAGTTGATCACCTCCTTATAGTCCTTGTAATTGGAGGTAAATAGTATCTTTGATATTATCCTTTTGCTTCCCATGATAATCTTCCCAAAGGTTGAGCCAAGACTGGAGTTTTGACTAAAGTTATAAGCAATTTTTGGGAACCTCTTGGATTCCATGTTGTAAAGCTTCTTCTTATACATCAGATATCTAAACACAGCCGTACTTTCAATGGGCGACATACTTTTGTAAATTTTATGTTGCTACAAAGGCTGCTATAGTTGTTGTCACATAAGAAAAAGATGGTTGTTACATACACTGCTATTGCTAGAGTTTTGGTTATAGAAGAACAGATGACTACTACAGCCCTGGCTACAGGTGAAGAGATGGTTACTATAAAAGTTGCTAAAGCAGTGAAAGAAACTTCTCATGGCTCTGGCTTTGTTGTGGCTGTTGGAATTAGTAGTTAGACAAACCAGATGGTGTGTTATAACCGTTGCTAAATAAGTGAGTCGTGGGGTTGGAACCTTACGCTACAGATCAATGGAACCATTCTTGATTGCAGAACCCAGGCAGTGCAGCTAAAGTAGAGAGCGAATGTCATGGTAAAGTATGTGTAAGTAGAGAGTGATTGTACTGTTTACCCCTAAGAACACCAAGAGATAATTCAAAAGACGAAGAGAGGTCGAACAACGTCGAAGGCGTTAATTTGTTGGGCAGCGAAATCGCCAGCCGCTGAAATGGTTAGAGCTGTTCATCTTCTAGTCCTTGTGTATAAAATTATCTGCCTGAGCAAAGCACTTTTGGCCTTTTTACGGTTGCAGTGAGAGATAAAGGCACTGGTGATGACTGTGTGCAGAAGAAGAGCATTTTGAGATCTATGGAAGAGTGAAAGGGTTAGAAACTTCAAAGACAGCTTTGAAAATGTTATGGGGGCCCAGGAACTTGCCTAATTTGATTGATAAATTAGAAAATTATATTATAATTTAGTTGTTCTATTTTTGTGCAATATTAAATTTATAATTTTACAAAATTAAAGTTGTTTTATCTCACTATATTTTTACTCTGAATTGCAGGAAAGTATAGGCCCTCTCCATTACAAAGTGCCCAGATTTTATTTACACAATAATATACCTGTAAAAAGAAATCTTGAATTTAAATCAACAAACACTATACTACTAACCCCAAGTAGTATGACCTTTTTCATACATAAAATCAAAACAAAATTTTCTTATAAACCCTCAAACTAACTCTGTAAAGACGATGGATATAATTTTAAATGCTATAGTCTAACGAGCATCGTTTTTTATCGCAAAATAATGAAAATTTCAGCATGATTTTGATAAAATTTGATGGGAATTTTTGAAAATCCATGTTACAGCTGTCAAGATTCAAGATTTTTGATGATGCTGCTGAATCCATTTCTAACATCAGAAGCACAATTTAACCATTCCTACTATCAAATTTTTTGAAAAAAAATATACCCGGATTCCAGCAATTTTTCATTGTGAGGGCAAAATTGATGTCTCCGTAAACAATGCCTTTCTAAATTACAACTCCCAGCCCTCTTCACTCGAACATGTCCTATGTAGTTTTTGAACATCCAACAAGAGAGTAATAAATGCTGTATAAGCTGGAATATATTCCGTTGATTTATATACTCTGAATTACAACTCCCAGCCCTCTTCACTCGAACATGTCCTATGTAGTTTTTGAACATCCAACAAGAGAGTAATAATTGCTGTATAAGCTGGAATATACTCCGTTGATTTATATCCGCAGAGTATATTTGATTTCGGTTGAAAATTGACAAAATAATTTTTAGCCAAATTCTGATATTTTGTTGTTTAAAATGCATTTTCAACAACAAATCCGCACCAAATTCTAGGCAAATTCAACTGAAAAGTATGTCAAAAGAAATACCAAAACATATAACAAATAAAATAAGGCTATCCCAACCATACATCATTTATTACTCTGCTGCAGGGGAGATATTGATTGCCTTGGAAGACGGGGCAGATCATTGACTGACAAACTGCAATCACATATTGATTGCCTTGGAAGACCAGTGCAGATCATTGACTGACAAACTGCAATCACATATTGATTGCCTTGGAAGACAGCGCAGATCATTGAGTGACAAACTGCAATCACATATTGATTTGCATTACCATCCAAAGTATTTCCAGCTGCATCTTGCCATTTCTCAAAATAATTGCAGCAGTGGAGATGAAACACAGTCACTGTTAACGATAGCCCCATCATATATTTGCATGCACTGTTATTGATGTTGATTGAAAAAGAAAAATCCCAAATGGTCTACTCACTGGCAACCATCTTCCCTAAAAGGATCCGTTATCCCAAAATAATTGCAACAGTACAGATGAAACATATCCGGTATTGCATGCACTGCTATCGATGTTGATTTTGATAAAGAAAAATCCCAAATGGTCTAGTCAATTAGCGGCAACCATCACCCTATATAAATATCCATGATCCAACAAAATTGCCACTGACACTTAATAATTATACTACCAAACCCGTCTTTTTAAGTAAAAACCTAAAAGAGATTTTCCAATTACATATAGATACATATGCCCACGGGATTCATGTTGCCAACGGGATTTCACATGAAGGAAAAAAACTCCAACTTTGAGGATCAAGTTATAAGGCAGGATACAAATGTTCTAAGATACGACAGGGATTGCCATGGAAGAGTAAGGCGGAGAATATTTGAACTTGAACAGTCACTCTACCAGAACCATCACTGGGTTAGCTTATCAGTAACAAGTGCACCCTAAGACTCCAATGTCACAACCTAGAGAAGTTACTAGGATTGTCTTGACATAGATCTACAAATCAACAGCACTATGATCTCACCCAGAGGTGACAGTTTTGCCAAAGTCGTGGACTAAAATTTGAATTTCCTCCTATTATTTAACAATGCTTAAAAATATCCGGTACCACAACAGCGTCAGGATTAATGACATCGGTGAAGCCATGGATGACATGAAACATGTAGGACACACCTATGGGATCAAATTAACAGACGTCTAACGACTATCTCAGGCAAATAAATTTAGATCTGTAATGCTGAAAGAGCTTTTGAACCCTTGTTGCCAATCTCAATTTAATCTCAAATTGAATTTTTGTTTCCTAATTTGTACAAAATTGAGAACGGCACTGAAACATCAAAACTAGTCAGTAAACAGTAAACCGACATTGTTTATTTATAGGTGCATTGTGAGAACGAAAAATAAATGAGTTAAATGTATAGTTGAGATTCCGCTATTGCAATGGCTATCTTTGACATGTTTATAAAAAGCAGATGCATACTTTATAAATGTAAGGTTCAGATATCAACACTACATCCACCTTTGCTCTGTGCTGCATATTGCCCCCTTGTGAACTAGCTTCACCAGGTTTGGAATGCCTCCGTTACTGCATTAAATTTTACAAGTATCTCTTTGGCAAATTTTAGAAACATTTCTCCACAAAAAGGGAATTTTATTAAACAA
This sequence comes from Pinus taeda, assembly GCA_000404065.3. Lineage (NCBI taxonomy): Eukaryota > Viridiplantae > Streptophyta > Pinopsida > Pinales > Pinaceae > Pinus > Pinus taeda. The sequence continues at coordinate 267,536 of APFE031400791.1, forward strand.
CATCCAAACACCAGGAATGGAAGAATAGAATATGCCCTTGCTTTTCCAAAACATAAGAAATGGTAGCTTCAGCATTCCTGAAATAAATTCAATAATAGCAAGAGAAAATAAATTCAATCAATTGAATAATTGGGTAGTAAATATTCAAGCTAGGAGATTGAGCCCGTGAACTGCCAGCAATAACTCCTGAGAGTCATGACAATACTTTCCACTATTGTCACTCCTAGAACAGCAATTGAAATGGTCAGCCTAATGGGATAATAGTATATGTGCATATAGAGTAGACCAATTCATATTCATTCACGAACTTTGATCAGAGATAAGATCAAGATGAAAGCATTCACACCAAGATGTGGCATATCATGGTCTCCTTTATTTTAAGAAGCTGGCTGATCTACTCCCATAATGCGTGCATAGGCCTTCTGATAAAAACATTCTTGTACAGCAGATGTGCTATGATACACCAATGATCTCACCTTCCCGGCAGGCACCCACTTCAATATCAAGGCTGGACTTTTTGGATGCTACCACTCTGCAGCAGTTTCGCCGTGGTGACTGCAAGAATAGCATTCAGACATTAGAAGAAATCAAAAGGGAAAAAATTGTTCAAAATAGTTAACAATTTATGTCGATCAAAAATACTCCTACTTGGGAACAGTCGCAAGTGCAATAGAGACTTGCATAAGGGTTTTAACAACCTAATTATAGAAACTGCCATAAGGGTTTTAAAACCTCAGAGACTAATGAACTTAAAGGGAAATCTAAACATAAAAGATCAACACATGATTTTTTCTGGTAAACTCCAGCCTGAGCTAATCTTGTTCTGGCACAACTACTAACAGAGACAAAAGCAAAAAGCTTGGACTTGGACACAAGTCACTGCAAGAGATTTGCAATCCCTAGAACTCTCTGCCAACACAAGATTTTCCGGTAAACTCCAGCCTCAGCCATTCTTGTAACTACATAGCTACTAATAGAGACCAAACGAAAAATGCTTGGAAATAAGACACTACAAGAGATTTGCAATCAATAGGACTCTCCTACAAAGAAGAAGGCTATGAGGTTTGAAGTATACCCAATATAACCGTAACTGGCCTACAGAGAGTGGAATCCATAAAAATTACCCCAGCTCATGAAATCCTGGCCTAAAATTATAGTCTGTGGGCTGTTGTATGTACCAATCTAAAAATGTCTAAAGATCATATGCATTAGGTAGTAGCTTTGTGTACAGTTCGAGGACCTAAGCTAAAACGTGTGATCTATGACATGTTAAAAGCGAAAATAATAATAAAAGTCAATTACCTGCCATAATAATGTATCAGGTTTCTTCACAACCCGAATCAAATTTATGATCTCTGGGGAAGGTATTCTCCACCTGCATCCAGGAGGCTTTACTTGCTGTCTAGCATAATTGCTTATGATTTGTCCACTCGCATTATCATGGCGAACATCCTTCAAATAAAATATGAAGGGTTTCTGGCATGGATGTCTAGTCACGGGCCTGGTATTGAAGGCATATGCTGTAAAGTCTGCTCTTCTGTACCAATTCAAGAATGTCCTGGAGGGCATCTCCAACTCACGAGGGGAAAATATGGTTCTAAAGATCTGAACTGCATAACCCCATGAGACTGATATAGACCATTCACGCTCTTTATCATAACAAATAGACTGTTGCATTATTCCAGCTGAATCTAATTTTACAGCTTTGCTTAAGTGCTGCAATGCCTTTACTCTGGTCATGTTTGGGAATATAGGTTCCACAACATCCAAATGGTGAAGTGACACCAAGGGAGTTAAAGGATGAGCTGCCAGTAATCCGAATAGATTACCATATACATCATACTGCAACAAAAACAGCAATCAAATATATCTCATTAAAAGCTTTGATAGCTTATTAAGTAAATGCATAGGAGAAACCTGTTGTCAAACTGCAGAAAACACAAACACAAGAACTCGAGATGATGTAAAATTCAAAAACAATCTAATCCAAAATTGTCTAGAGTTATATAACATTTCGTTGGAAGCGCAGTGATAACTAAAGAATACAAAAGAAGCTTATTCCATTACCAGTATGACTGAACATACATATAAATGAAACGACAACTATCATCGGAATCAATGCACAATTACATCTCAAACACCACAACATGAAATCTCAGCGATATCAATGGCAAACAAATCACCCAAGTCAGCAAGATTAATGAGGAAACACATCACAAACACATCAGAAATAGTTAAGAAATACAATATATCATAATCTAACACATCCGAACTTGAGAAGTAAAAATTCATTATCAAGAACTGTCAGCAAAATCACTGACACAGGCGGGATCGACACACATAAAACAAAGAAAAAAAAACAAAACAAAATATAAGAAGCAAGAGTAATGTTAGCATACAATTAAAGCAACTCATGGTTCACAATACATACAGGAATGGAATTTAAAGACTATGATCAGCAATCTATTTTTTGGATTTGTATGGAAAACTGGAAATATCATTTAAACAATCAGCCCGGTGGAGAAATACATCAAGAAAATGCAAGATTTGTCCCAGGAGGCAGAGAGACAAAACTCAATTATAACCAACATGCCAAAGCATCAGGCACAGTCCAACCCAGAGTTTAACATCACTGCAGAAATGCCTTATTTGCAGAAGAGGCGAATAAAATAGTCAATGTCCAGCCAATGCAGAACTTTCAAACCATGGTGGTAAATCCAGTGAAACACATAAGTATGTAGAAATCTCCTGCCAATGCAGACCTCCTAAGCCATAATGAGAACACAGTTGCCTAATAAGCACGTAGTACCATTTGAGCCCTGAGCTACCCCAGGTCAAAATATAAAAAACCGTAGAGATATATCGTAAAGAATGTAATTTACAGATAATATACAAATAATATGAACAATGTACAGAACAAGCAAACCAGAACACAAGGAATGATGTTAAAATCCATAGTTCGTCTAACCCAACTTCAGAAATGACTGCAGAAATACACATCTAAATAAAATTCCAGCGGTGAAACATCAGCATTCTTTGGAGCCCATCCCCATTACTAAAATCCCTAGATCTTACCTGATGAAAGCCAGGCTCCTTTGTAAGCGGCACGCCCAACTCAGACATGCAGGCCTGTATTCTATCATCGCTTCCATACAAACCAGGATACCTCTGAATACACTTATCTTGCATAGTCTCTAACGCCTTTGCCAGAGGATAGCTAATGGCAAATCCGCCTCCCCCATAAGCCATACTATAAGAAAAGAATATATTCTGCAAATGAGACTCTGATAAACTGCCAATGTAGTAAGGTTTCGTGTGATCATACTTGGACAGAACCCTCACCAGATTATCAGCAATAAAGACAGTATCATCATCCCCCATGACAAACCAATGTACATCAGGAAGACCCATTCTGAAAGTCTCAGACACAATGCGGGAAATTCTAATGGCAGATCTGTGTCCCTGCTTGTTGGTGTACTTAAAATGGGAGGTATTGGCTGATATTCTCCATGGGGGCAGGGAAGAATTGTCACCCTTGCCAGTGTTCACAGGCTTCTCTAACCAAATAAACCCCCTCATCTGCTTTGGCCTCCACCACAACTTTATGTACTCTTTTCTCTTGTCCCATAACCTAGCAGAGGCGGCAATCCCAAACACTATGTGCTTCAAGTCAGTTCCTGTAGAATCAGGAATAGCTTGAAGCGCTTGCCTATGAATAACAGCCTCGTCGGCATTGACAACCTTCGTGGTATTCTCCACGGCTAAAACTGCCACACTGTTACTAGTACTAGTAATAGAACTAGAACTAGAACTAGCCGACTGAGCACACTCGGTTCTGCAACTTATGATGGGATGCCAACATGGGTAATTGCTTAGCATAAGATTCATAAGATATACGAAGTAAGATATACAGATCAACACAATGAGCGATCTAAAAACCTTACTAGCCCAACCCCCAATGCGGGAAAGCATACCAGCAGATGGGTGGACTTTCCTTCCAGCCATCTGATCCCATACAACCTTATCAAAATCCTTCTGCTTCTTCTTTATCATCGCCAGTTTATAAAATCCCAATGCAGCTTCTTAGACTTGAAATAAATTAAGCCTGACCTAAATAACCTCAATACATGAACAAAATTTCTCAGTTCTGCAAAGAACCCAAATCACAGAACAAGAATCTGGCCAATTGGGTCACACCATAGAACCTTCATCAGCTGTATAGGCAGGGAACCCACTTTTCCCCATCACACTAAACCTACAACAAGCATCTTCAATGAAGGAAAAGCAGCCATCATGGAGCAGATAAACGCGTTTTTCCACAGCTATCTATGAATGACTAATTATAGCAAAATCTAGCCCCTACCGTCTTGAATCCACAACTAGTCATCCAATCACAGTGTCCAGTTAGAGATGTAAACAACGCCAAAACCAAACTTAATTACCGTCTCTTACACCAACTTAATAGCTTATCGGGCGGAACTGATTACCTCCACTACCCGAATCTTGAAAACACCGAGTAAAACAATTAGCTCATTGTGGTTCACAGATTGCATTGCGCACTGTACACTGCAAAACCGTACACAATAATGTCGGTGGCTCCCGCTGAGTTTATGTGGCTTCTTCGTTGCTGGGAAACTTACAAACTATAAGCAACAGTCCTAGTCACTGCCATCAGATCCACATCCAATGCGAGGAAGCCCCTGAATCCTCATCATCAAGTGGTTCTATGCGTATAATCTGGCCAGACTTGAGGGCTGAAAAATTAATATCCTCCCTGTGCCATCTAAATAAATAAATAACAAGTGCGAGTATTTATTTTTTCGAGGAGTCCCTTTTTGGGCAAAAAGCTTGACAGCTAATGAAGCCCTTTCGCAGCATTTATTTAGGAGAAATAGAAAAATACATGTGGGGTTGGCATGGCGATCTATCTTTGTCTCGAGCGATTCTCGCCTTAAACTGTGCAACAAAGCGCTAGTCCAACAGCCAGAACTAAGTTACTTGCTGACGACCCAGGCTCTCCCAAAATATATCAGATCAGAACGAAGTGTTCCAACTTCCCAGATTAAACTACAAACCAAATATTAAGTATCCATCCATTTTTTTTAAGATTAATTTTAAGTATCCATCCATTCTTTTCTAAGATTAATTTTATTTTTCGAGAGGGTTTACACAATTTAGTTTTTAAGTTTTCCTTGTTTATCACGTCACGTGTACATTGTTTGATAAAATAAACTTTTAAAAAAATGGTTTTTTTAATCATTCGTCTCCCTGTTTAATAATCTCAAGGCGAAGAAATTTAGTTTGGGTTTTAAGGAGTGCCCATTTATGAAAAAGGTTAGCATGTGTGCATAGTGGTCACATTGAGATCACTAATTACCTGCCTTTTTATTAATAAGGTTAGCATGTGTGTATAGTGGTTAGATTGAAAAAACCCATTACTTATTTTGGGGAATTGTGCTGGTAAGTATTATGGGGGTGGATATGTTGTTTTTAATTGAAATTATTTATTATTATTATATTTGTTATAGTTTTTTTTTTCAAGAAATTTTGGATAATAATTAACGGTTAGAATTTTCGTAATTAACAGAAATTTTGAGTCATAGCAATTCCCTATTTTAAGTAATTTAAGTGATAAAAAAATCAAATTTTAATATATAGTATATATATATATAATTAGTTTTATATGAACTGAGTAGTTGAATTGTTTATATATATTATTAGAAAAAGGACAGACCATAAACCCCTTAAAAATTATTAATATTTATTAATATATATGTTGAGAAAATAAACTATATATATATAATACAAAAAATATATATAATTTTATTTTAATTATTTATTTCTATCTTTTTTTTATATATATATATATAATTCAAAAAATATCATTTGCTGAGGAAAATATTATTATAATTATTTATTTCACACTTATTTTCCTTTCCATTTTATTAATAATATTAATTTATATTATTATAATAATATATATTTATAATTAATCACCACAATTAAGATTAATTTGTTTTAAATCTATATTATAATAAATCTTATTATTAATCAACGGTCTTATCAACTGGGTGGTAAAAAGTTTATGATTATTGGCATGTCATCTTGTGGTGAAAATATTAGTAATAATGAAAATTAGATTTATCCAAAATCTTTTTTAATATAAAAAATTTTTTTATATTAATTATTATTTTAAAATAATAATTTAATTTTTTAACTATATTACAATATAATATTAATAAATGGAAAAAAATGCAATTTAAAATGTAAAACACTCTATACAATGAAATGTGTAGATATTCTCTTAACACAAAACCTAATTGGAAGATTTTGATTTTAATTTAAAATTTGAAATATAGAAAGAATACTTTTAAATAACAATAATTACAATAATAGCATTGATCATGCTGAGTACTCGAGATAATATCATTTATCCTGAGGGGATCGTGTGATTTTAAGTTAAAAATTGAAATATACCGAGAATACTTTTAGTTTTATTATACTTTTAAATAATAATAATTACAATGATATTTTTAAATTTATATACTTTAAATTTATTTTTTAATTTAATAATATATATATATAATATTTATTTTAAAAATGTTAATAATGATATTTCTATAAAGTTTTATATTGATGGTAAATAGGTGTATTATTAAAGAATAAGTTATCGTAACAATATAACAATATTTCTTACCATTATATTACTCACAAGAATTAAATTTAAGTGGGGAGATAACAACCAATATTTCTCATCATCATATTATTCACAGTAAATTAAATTTAGGTGAGGGAAATAACAACCATTCTTATAAGAAGAGCTTCGGCGTAAATCACATGAAAGAGACCTTTGTCGACGCGTTTCGAACCAACTAGTGTGGTTCATCATCAGGACAATGATGAACCACACTAGTTGATCATCAGGACAATGATGAACCACACTAGTTGATTCGAAACGCGTCGACAAAGGTCTCTTTCATGTGATTTACGCCGAAGCTCTTCTTATAACTATGATGAATCACAGAAGCTTCAATTCTACAACAACCATTCTGCCCAACCACCTAAGACAACCACAGTTGACAAAAGAATAAAAGAAAAGAACGAGAGAGAGGAGAGAGAAATTATGATTATTAATAGGAAGTGCCTACATGGAGGAATTGCTCAAACGGCCAAAAGTGGTTGTATTCCAGGAAGGAAAAATTCAAGAAATCATTGTTTGAATCATGTTTTTCATGGTGGAAATGGATTCAGCACGATCAAAAACCTTTGGGGTGCCCAAAACCTCAAAGTTTGATAGTGGTAACTTGGATTTACAAAAATCCCTACCATATTTTATCAAAATCTTGCCTGAATTTCCATGATTTTCACGGCAAAAAATCAGTCTGCTTAGACTATGGCTTATTAATATTATTTAGATTAGTATCCACAGGCCTTTGAATAGACACTAATTAGGTTTACTTGAGACAATCCTTGATATTAAGCCTTTAGGGTGCCCAAAACCTTGAAGTTTTACAGTTGTAACCTGGATTTACAGAAATCCCTGCCATATTTTATCAAAATCTTGCGAGAATTTCCATGATTTTTAGGGCAAAATATTAGTATTGTTAGACTATAGCTTATTAATATTATTTAGATTATTATCCACTGGGCTTTGAATAGACACTAATTAGGTGTACTTGAGACAATCCTTGATGTTAAGATCGTGAATTGAAAACAAGTGGGTAGTCCCACCTGCCTAATCAACAAAAGAAAATTATTATTAGTTTATTATAAAATTGTATTTGAGTGTAAAATGTTTTAATAAAAGCACTATTAAATTATTATTGCTTTAATCAACTAAAAGACTAGGAATGTGAGTGGCAAGTGCAAGGGATGGGGTGATTTATCGCCCTTGAGGACTGTAAAAATCTATGTTTTCTTGGAATATAGGAAGAGAAACCACCAACCAGGCATAAGCCTATGTTCTCCTTCAAGGCATCTCTTTGGCAAGTCTATCTCCCTCCTCTGTTTGTATTATATTATATGAGAATATATATCTATTACAACTATTGCTTCAATCCTCAAAGCTCAATTTGCACTACAATATTGATCTCCTCCTAAGTCTACTCTAACCAATACTTACCCAAGATAGGCCTCTTGCTTCCTCCTATCTCCTTGTGCAATTGTTGCTCCTAAAGAATAGGAAGAGCTCCTATTTGCTTGCGCAATTCCCAAGAGAAATGCCTCACTTACTACATGCAAACTTTTGTACACTCAATAGTATACAATAATAAATACAATTATGCCTTTCCCCCCACTCAACTAGGCAATTCGGATTGCATGCATGACTGGGGTTATTTTAGTAAATTGACTAGTTAACTAAGAGATCAATACAATTACAACTACTCAATTGAATTCATACTGACTAGGTAATTGAGTTTCACTAACTATAACTCCCCAGATTGCTAGATCTTAGCAATCAACTCATGCACAACTCTACTTCTTGCCCACTAACTTGAATTGACAAACTTAACTAAGTGACTTGGTCATGTCACTCCTACTAACTGCAACTCAAGTCATCCTACTGATGTGGAAATTCAAATTTCTCCATTTGACTAAGGCACAAGTCAAATGAAGTCTTTTTTCGCTACAATTTAACACTTGGAGATTGATGGTGAGTTACATCCCCATAATGGCTTCAAAGTTGAACGTTGTTGGCATTTGATTTATCTAGTTAGGTGGTTATCATCTTCAATTGGTGTCAATTACGGTAGTTTGTTGGAAGAAGACCGTGGCTTCTTTGGATGGCAAAAGCAGACATCTTCAAGCAATTGTTCATCACTTACAAGTTTACAATCAACAACTTTTTCCATAATTAGCTCCTTAATGGACATCCTCATTGAGCGCATACAACGAATCCAGAGCACTATGGACGAAATCAATAATCTAAGGAGCCAACTTGAGGAGTTGCAGTTTGGAGAGGCTATGGAGGCTCACTCTTCTTCTTCCTTCTCTATTGTATCTACATGGCATTTATCTCCTAGTCTACCTGATTTGAATGTTGAGGCTTCCTCTTGATCAATGGAGGCAATGCAACCTACAGATGCCCCTCTTTGTAAGTAGGTCTTCATTCAAGTTATATTTTGTAATTTAAGTAGAATTTTCTATAGGGCCTTTACCTCTAAGTTCTCTAGATACTCTAGTTTTGATGCAATGTTGATAGTTTTATATTACTATGTAATTTAGTTCTTAGACCATAAGGAAATACTTGTTTTCCTTCATATTGTACTTTCCTCTTTTTGATGTGATTGATGTATCTCTAGATACATACTTCTTTTAATAAATATTAAAAAGATTAGAAATATCAATATTATGTCAAATATTTTGAAATTTTAATTTAATATAGCTGTACACAACTCTCTTAATGCCATAAAAATGACAAATTCCTATGACCCATAATTTATGAATAGTTCAAGACCGTATTTCACTTATAAAAAATATATATATTTATTTTACCAATATTAATTTCTTGTATGCACTAATTCAAATTAAATAAAAATAGATATTACTGATATATTTTGTTGTTTTTTAAACTTATTTAATTTAAGAATAAATAAATAAGTTTTTTTTTTTTAAATCTAAAAGAAAAAATAAAATTAAAAATTAAAAAAATATATATATATATATTCAAATCACTCGAATTTAAAATAATATAATATTTACATTTATTTAAATAAATAAAAACTCATCACGAAATTAAATTTATCCATTTTTAAACTTTATCATAAACTTTACACAATTAAATTTATTATCTTAAATTTAAATATAAAAAAATAGCAATGATAAATAATATAGGTAAACTTTACCTAAATTTTAAATAATGCCACTTATTTAATTCATATACACATAACAACCTTATTTATTAATTCAAATCAAATTTATACATACAAAACAACCTTATTTATTAATTTGAATAGATATAGCAACACCCTTGAATCACAATATATACCATACAACACCTTTAAAAAAAATTAAAAAATAAAACCAAGAAGAGTGAAACACAACTTCCCCACATACATCCATGAGAATAGAGAATTACTATCTACAAATATTTACTTTTAAATAATGCTATACTTTTGGAAGATCCTTCGCCCATTAAATATGTGCAATCACAAATAAAATATTTCATATTCCTATGAGTTGAATCAAAGTTAACCGTGATTCTAGTATTAAGTGGTTATTTTTTTATATTCCCTATCTATAAATAATTCCAACTTATATGGGAAAATCATATGGCTTTGCTATTTTATATGCAAATAATAAAATTTAAATGTATCTTAACCTAGAGATCAAACTCCGTTTGAAGCCTAATTAAAAGTAAGAAAAGTAATTCCGTTTGAAGTCTAATTAAAAGTAAGAAAAGTAAGAGTCACGCCTTTCAAGAATATGCTGTACACGTGTGTTTGTTAAGGAATGATGAGCCGATATTTTAAGATCTATTGATGTCTCTCGAAAAATTCCATGCTAAATTGCGAAGTCATTAGATACTTTACCAAAGCAGCAAGAAACCCATGTTCGAATGTTTTAATTTTATTTTATTGATAGAAAAAGCTATATTATCTTACAACAACAAATTATATTAAACACTTTATTTAAAAGTTGTTAAATACTTTCAAACGCAGTGTGTATTACCAATATTTTGCCTTATCATTAAGGTACATATTTTGTGAATTTTCAAATATTTTGTATTATCATTAAGGTAGAGATTTTGTGAATTTTCAAATGAGCATTAGGTGGTGTTAGTATTTTATTTTTACGTGAGTGAGTTTTTTTATCTTAAAATATAAAATTATATTTTTTATTTTTATTGTAAATTTAAAATAATATAATTTTTATTTTAAATATAAAAAATAATATTTTTTAGATATATTATATTATAAATATTATTTTATAAATATATTTAAATATTATAATAAATATATTCATTTAAATAAATTATTTAAATAATTAAAAAAAAATGAAATAACCATAAACAAAAATACAAAACCTTTCATTCACAAACATCTTAATGATTAGTAAATATATGTTTATGTAGAATTACCTCACCATATACCTAATACACATGTTAATGATTAGCAAATATATGTTTATGTAGAATTACCTCACCATATACCTAATACTATGTTGTCATTCTTTGTCCCCTTTTTCCAATGGGATGAATTATTTTTGTTGATTCACTCTATTAGGTATGTATCTAACTTGTTCATCTCATGTGGTTGTCATAAATTAGATTATTGTAACCATGTGCAATTTTCCTGTTAAAAAATATAAATAAATATTGCCTTTTTATGACTTCCTTTTGTTAGGTTAAATAGAAGGTTGCGAAGCTCTTTTTATAATAGTGATTCGGTAATTTCATGGTACTCAAAAGTGCGAAGGGGTTTAATTTTGGTTTCACTAACCAAAGCGAGCTACCCTACAACTTAGGGTAAGGTAAATGTCAAACATGTTTGTTGATCAGTCATACTCAAAAGTAAAGGAAACTAATTTTGCATTTATTTACCGTTGAGAGTTAGTATATATATTAATAAGTCAAACTCTAAAGTTAAAGGAATTATTAGAGTAAGCTAAATGTCTAACTCCATGGTTAAAGACCATTATTGGAGTAAGGCCAATGTAGATGTATATGGTAAGGTAAGTTAAATGTCATTGTTTTTGTTTTCTCTTTTCTTTTTCTTTGGAATTTCGTCAATGTTTTTTTATTGCGTTCGTCATTATCTTCTATCATTGTAATTCCATTGGAATTTCGTCGATGTTTTTTTATTGCGTTCGTCATTATCTTCTATCATTGTAATTCCAAAATCTAAGGGAATTAAATTTAAATATATAATAGAATCTTTTATCATTGTAATTCCAAGATTCAAGGGAATTAAATTTAAATATATAATAGAATTTGGTAAATGTAAATATATTTTTATTTATATATCTATTTAAGTATTATAAGCTATTTATAAAATATTAATGATTATAGTAGCAACCATGAATATTAAAGGTTTGTTGTTAGTGTTTCGAGATACTAAAGTAGATGAGAAAAATAGCTTTTAAAGTGATTGTATGTAACATAATAGATGTGTTTATGGGCTCTCGTTAATGGTGGCTAGAGTTTCATAATACAATAATAGATGTGTTTATGGGCTCTCGTTAATGGTGGCTAGAGTTTCATAATATAATTGGCTTAAAGCCATAACTAGGAGGGAGGGCATCAATGTTACTCATGCTTCTAATGTTATGTGCCCTTGCAAACACATGATCATGACCCCCAGATCCTCTTGCCCCACCTCATTTTTGTCTAGATATCATCCCAAGCCTCTTCCAGCGACAAATCTCAATGGATCAAACCCATTGTTATGTGTGGCTTTCACTAATCTTAGTGGGAGGGAAGAAAAGAATAGTTGGAACAAGTAGACTTCCAAATCTTCATCAAGAATGTACATGGGAAGTCTACCCTTTTATGGATCGTGGATTCGGACCCAATAAAAAAGTTGAAACAACACATAGAGAATATGTTGGGTATTCCTACTAGCACATGATGTCTTCCTTTTGAAGGAATGATGCTTCAGGACCTCACTAAGATGAACGACTACTGCATCTCAAGAAATTCTACTATAATCTTCAATTTGAGTCTGCATGGAGGTGCCCAGGGATCTAGAAAGTTGGGTGGATTTGTCTCCTACAAGGATGTGGTGCAAGGGAAGGGTTCTAAATCTGCGGATTCACCTCAATACAACCCATGACCTTACATTGTAGAACAAATAAAACAATTGTCTACCATGGCGGTTAATCTATCAGAGGTAAACCATATTTTTTCTACTCTCCAATCTAGGGTTGTAATTGTTGGGCATGGAATCCCCCCAAGGCATGTTTTGGGGCTTAAAGCCCAAGTTTTGACCAAGTCTTTTGTAAAAACTCCGCAAATGGTTGGCGCAAAGCGTGAAATCATAATAGAATCACAGGGTTGTCCACCCTTGTTTTTGTAATATAATGTCAGCTTGATAGACCTACCCATGGTCCACGAACCATGGGATCATATAAATAGAGCGAGGCTCTAAGTATAGAAGAGAGCACATAGCTAATAGAATGGAAGCATGATGAGTCTAAGAGACTGAGTCGAAGTGTAAAGTGTGTCTTTGGGTCGTAGAGTAGGAGAAGGCTCTACAGCTGAGTGCACAGAGGCCTAGTAGTCCACAGCTACATGCGCAGGACAGGTCGAGTCTATAAACATTAGAAGAATTAATAAAGAGAAGTTTACCATATTTCTGTGTATCTTTTCCTGTTTTAATGTATGATTGGGTATAAATTGCAAGTGTACTATTTATTTGTTGTGGGAACTCTTATGAATGTGTTGTATAAATAAATATAACATAAGACATCCATTTACGTGAATATAATCAACCAGGATAAGAAGATAAGTAAGATCTCGGGTGCGACTTAGGGGAATAACGCAGAACGATGCTCCAGTAACGTGGAAGCCCCACAACCCCTGGTTAGGGCTGCGCGAAGGCAAGTATATCAAGGCACGAAGCAGCCTGTGTGCAGGGACGAACAGTTGGTCGAACCAAATCCTCAGACATCTCAAGGGTGCGGAAACCTGGTTCTAGCACCACCCCCCCCCCCCATACTACTTCGTGTGAGACCTCAGTCTGCGCTCCATGGACTGTTTTTGAAAGGGCTAGTAGTACAAGGACTTGCTTGGCTAATTAGCTTCGAACTTGGGTCAGGCCCCAACAAGCCAACAAATCGTACTGTTGTCGATACCAAGATCTGCATAGAGATGTCTGATGTCGTATCACTGGAATCTGGCAAAGAAAGGAATTGAAGATTGGTTGGACAGAAAGATTCATGAGTTCGCGGTGCAGGAAAACAGGAATCCACGACTATCAAAGAAAGAGTGGTTATACTGCTACTCATATACAGAGATCCAAAAAAATTTCTTCGCATCTTTCACCACTGAGTTATACAAGTGGATCACGAAGCTAACAGATAGCCAAGGAAGGTGTAAACTCGACAGACCTATTGTGTGGACTCCAGAGTTGGTGAGAAAATTGGAAGCATCAGCGGATAAGATCATGCACGTTGTTGGTCACTGGCTCAATCGAATCATAGGAGGATTCATCACTGAGTTCGCGGTAGATACTTCAGTCAACTATAGCGAGGCAGAACGACGCTTCCTCAAAGGGTCACGAGGTAAGTACGTTAAATCTTTGAACACCTGGATTAAAAAGCTACTGTGTGAAAAATGGTTTATGCGAATAAATTGATGTTTAGGGCTACGCGAAGTGGGAGAATCTACAGAAACAAAGGTAGTACATAACTATAAACTAGCCCCTTGATTTCACCTCTACGGGGGGGGAGGAAGAGCTCACAAAGGTCTCACTAAGAAGTGCGATCAATTTGATAAGACAGAGGATTCCGCGCATACCACCCGCACCCACACCGTCGCCAGTTTCGCTGTCTTCACCCCCATCTTCACCCGTACCGCCACCAATGCGAATCAATATGGTGAGCGCAATAAAGTTTCCAATGTTCAAGAGAGTAGGGAATGAAGATCCGGACCAGTTTTATTTCGTAATAAAAGTTGTATGGGAAGCGCAGGGAGTCACAGATGACAATATAAAGAAATCGACGTTGGTCAGCGTTCTGCAGGATCATGCGCTGACCTAGTACATTAAGCATCCCAATGACAGTCCGAATACGGGGATCGCAGATATCCAAGTTGCACTAAACAAAGAATTTCATAGGCCAAAGTCAGAGGCGCAGTCAATCATTGGGTTCAAAGAAATCACAATGCTACCAGGCGAGACCCCTTGGGATTTGGATCAGAGATTGAAGTGCACAATTCGTGAAGCTAACATGACATTGATGGATGGACAACACCGCAAATGGTTTGTAGCATCATTGACGCTGCATCTAAGGAATGCGCTATCACAACAGAGGCTAACAACTCAAGCCAAGGCCTTGGAGGTCGCAATGAGATTGCACAAGGCCCCGATACAAGATCCTAACCTTGGAGTTCAACAGATTCACGCGCAGTTGAAAAACTTGTGCATTGAGATGCAGAGTTTGAAACAAGACAGGACAGCTCGCCTAGAAATGTGCGATGAGGTATGGTGCATAGAGTGCAAGGGTCAAGGACATGACAAGGACCAATGCCCGATGTTCGCGAATTACCTCGTGGGAGGAGGATAAATGCCATTGATGTTGGAGGCACAAGTAGGACTGAATGAGGTGCCTGCATTATGGTACATGATTTTTCAGATAGGAGGAAATCATGCTATAGATAACTGCCATTTATTGTAAAAGTACACGCAGACTTCACAACAATTGTTCTGTAATTTTTGTAGATCAGTGGGTCATGATGAGTGCACTTGTAGAAGTTATGAATTGATAATGGATCAGACTCCTACCTACAAAGTTTAGGCCGAAACATGGCCCCTTGACCAAAATGCGGGGATGGCGCGAACCGGATTCCAAGGCCGCAAATGAGGACGAGGTGGAGAAGGACCGAGAAGAGGTCGCGTATAGCTGATATGTTACAATTGCGAAGGGCCAGGACATTATGCCCACGATTGTACGAATCCAACATGGCCATCATGCTTGTATTGTACATTATTTGATCATGAGATGGAGGATTGTCCCACGCTGATAGTGAGGTTGCGTGATAAAGAAGCACTCCAACCTCCCCTGACTTAGAACCTGCAAATGATGAGGTTTGAGCCTCGCGAGGAAGACCCTAATGTAAATATTGTGCTCCAAAGTGGAATTACAACAGGGGATGACAAAGGCAAACAGCCTGAAGAAAGTACTTGGGTTCGCAAGGCTCCAATGAAGGAATCAAAGTTTGATTTGAAGAGCGCTAAGGAAACCTTCATGAAAGCCAAGAAGAACTTCGTTGATGCCTCTGCTTCAGGAAGTAAAGATAGAGCAGAGCTGGAAATGGACCCATCAATGCTCACCACGTTCTTGGAAACATGCATGAAGTTGTTGCGCGACAGCAAGGTTGTAAAGGGGTTGCAAGAACTCATAAATAGATGTGTTGGGACCACGCAAGGAGAACCGCGCATAGTCCAAAAGCTCGGAAAGCACACAACGTGAATGGGAAGGGAGATGAGATTGATCGCGGAGATTGGAGAATATGAGATGGGCCAAGTGATTTTGGATCTAGGATTGGACGTGAATGTCCTGTCGAAGTAGACATGGGATGCATGGGAAGGCCTACACTGCAATGGTCTCCTATCCAACTGCGAATGGCGAACCAGCAAAAGATCCTACCTATGGGGAGGCTGCAAGGAATCACAGTGAATATCGAGGGAGCAAGCGCGCTAATAGATTTCAAAGTGATAGAGATTGTTAATGAAAACAATCCCTACCCTATGCTATTAGGAATAGATTGGGCCACTGACATGAATGGGGTGATAAATCTGAAGAAGCACAAGATGATTTTTGAGAAAAAGTCTCTGTGCGTGGGTGTACCTTTGGACCCTGCAGAAGGATCACACTACACAGAGTTGGTGCGCGACTACGACAACGGCGATGACTTGGATTGCATCTACAAGATAACCGCGTGAGAGCAAGACTTGGTGAATCCAACCGCGGATGGACGAATCTCATGGGAGTGCAAAAGCTCCTGCACATCGAATTTGGACGAGGAAATGGAATGATGGTAGAACCGGTTACATGAGGTAACCACACTGAACTGTAACATGATGACGAGATCGTTGCACTGCTTATCAATGGAGGTAAGGGAGCTGCCTACGTATGATGGGTTAAGTGAGTGGATGAACTCCTGAGCAGATTTGAAAGAGAAGTGTCAAAGCAACAACATTTCGAAGCTTTGAAATGGGTATTGCGGGTTACGCCTACAAGGTGGTGGGGTACGCACCAAAGAAGTTTTGAGGACTATCGTGAATGTAGAAGGATGATGCGCATGCGGTTTGGGAAGCCTCAGATGTTGTTAAAAGACAAGTATGACAGATGGGATGATCTGCGTGCGCACCTCACAAAATGGACAAAGGTCTATGGGGAAGAGCCACAACCTGAGTGGGTGCACTTGTTCTTTCATACCCTAGATATTATACCCATGAACTGGTATATAGAGACGGAGCTTCGCCATGGAACGAGTGAATGGGATATCTTGCGTGAAGGATTCCTATTAACCTTCACGTTTGAGGATCATTGGTGGGATACTGTTGATGATGCGCTACAAGCAGTAAAAGTAGCCATCTTTAAAATACCCCAGGAGCCAATGGAAGTGCTTCAGCCTGAATGGGCGACCCAGCTGAGCTGTGCACTAGAGTGTTACAATGTGAATATTGAAGAAGACAACGAAGATCCATGGAAAGTTAACATTCTAGAAACTAAAGGCTATCACGAGGTTCAAGGGCCATTTATTGAAGACCTTGACATAACCGAAAAAGTAGGTAAACATTGGTACAGAGGCCGAACTAAAGTATGCAATGCTCAACAACTACTAGGATGACATGATGGTGGATAAGGTCGTTGAGTTACTCCGCGAGTACCAGGACTTATTCCCGACCAAGATCATGAACTTAAAAGGGATCGTTGGCGATTTAGCGATAATGAAGATCACCTTAAAACCTGACGTGAAGCCGGTTAAGCAGAGGCCTTACTGCTTGAATCCAAAGTACAAGGAAAAGGTCCACGCATAACTAGATAAAATGCTCGCAGCTGGAATCATTGAGACAGTGGAAGAATCCCACTGGGTAAGCCCTATGGTAGTGCAGGAAAAGAAGCAGAAGGGCAAGATAAGAATAAGCGTGGACCTTAGGAATTGAATGACGCATGTGTGCATGACCCATTCCCAACTCCGTTCACAGATGAAGTATTGGAAAATGTCAGCGGGCAAGAAGCATATTCTTTTACTAATGGGTTCTCAGGGTACCACCAGATCAAAATCGCGCCGAAAGACAAGAGAAAGACCACCTTTGCGACTGAGTGGGGCTGCTTTCAATGAATCATTATGCTGTTTGGGTTGAAAAACGCGCTAGCCATATTTTCATGCATAGTTGTTGCAACATTCAAAGAATATATCCACAAATTCCTGGAGGTCTATCTGGATGATTGGACTGTATTTGGATTGGTTAAGCACCATGTAGCGAGCTTATGCTTGATGTTGGATACTTTTCGACAACACCAAATCACGTTGAACCTTAAGAAGTGTGCGTTCCTCGTTACCTTTGGGAACCTGTTGGGACATGTGGTCTGCAAATAGGGACTGATGGTAGACCCAACAAAGATTGCAGTAATTATTAATTTGGAAGCACTGCGAAGTGTTAAACAACTGCGCGCTACCCTGGGACATAAGGGGTACTACAGAAAGTCATCAAAAGCTATGCCCAAATTACCGCGCCAACGGAGAAACTGTTGAAAAAGGATGTCAGGTTCTGCTGGAATGATGATTGCATGAAGAGCCTGGATGTACTAAAAGAGAAATTGGCTTCTGCCCTAACCCTGGTCTTCCCAAAATGGGATGTGGAGTTTCATGTCCATGTTGACGTGTCATGTATAGTGCTGGGAGCGGTGTTAACACAGGAGGGTGGAGAAGGCTTGGATCACCTTATCGCGTTCGCAATTCGCAGGTTGTCTAAAGCATAAAATAACTATTCCACAATTGAACGCGAGGGGTTGGCTATGGTGTACACGCTCCAAAAATACTGGCACTATTTGCTAGGGGACATTTCAAGATGTATACAAATCATTTCGCGCTAAAATACTTGGTCAATAAGCTTGTGTTCGGGGGGCGTATATGCAAGTGGCTCTTATTGTTCCAAGAATATGACTTTGAGGTCGTGGTGAAGCCTGGACGCTTGAATGCGGGACTGGATCAGTTGTTGTGCATTGGGACGAGAGAGGAACCTACTAGTTTGGAGGAAGGATTACTTGACGCATAGCTCTTTTCTGTCCATGTAGCGGACATACACTTTGAAGATATAATCCACTTTTTGACAACGGAGACTGCGCCGAAGGAATACTCCATCTAGTAGAAGAAGGAACTAGTGGTGCGCATGGCTGATTTTTCTGTCATTGTGGGGCACCTATACAAAATGGGCAATGATGAGATACTGCGAAGGTACATACATGAATTTGAACGAAGTAAGATCCTTGCAGAAGTGCATGGGGGCACTATAGGAGGACACTATGCAGGGCGAGTGACCGCGCAAAAGATTCTCCCCGCAGGATTGTGGTGGCCAACCCTTCATCAAGATTCAAAAGCACACTGTAAGGCCTGTGATATATGTCAAAGGACAGGTAAACCATCGCAAAGGGATGAGATGCCTTTGAATGCACAAATTACATTGTAGCCCTTCGAAAGGTGGGCAATCGACTTTGTAGGACCTATCAAACCTCAGGGAAAAATGGGCACGAGATACATTATCACCGTGATAGAATACCCGACTCGTTGGGAAGAAGTGCAGCTGGTCAAAGATTGCACGGCCGCCACGGCTGCAAACTTTTTATTTGAACACGTATTGACTTGATTTGGATGTCCAAAAATCTTGATGAGCTATCGCGGTAAACATTTCCTGAACGAAACCATCAGCGCGCTAACCGAAGAGTTTCAGGTGTATCATCAGAAAAGCACACTGTATCACCCACAAGCCAATGTGACAGTCGAAGCATTCAACAAAATACTAGAGACTACACTAACCAAAGTATGCAATGTGCAGCGGAGTCATTGGGACCTACGTGTACCTACAATACTATGGGCTTATAGGACAACATACAAGAAACTGATGGGACAGACACCTTTCTGGTTGGTTTATGGCATGGAAGTAGTCATGCCAATGGAGTATATTATACCTAGTGAGCACATAACAACGCTCACAGGTATGATGGACCGCGAAGCCCTCGAAGAGAGGCTCGCGCAGTTGGAAGAACTTGAGGAGGAACGGTTTCTGGCTGGCTTCCATCTACAGGTGCAAAAGTAGTGCAAGAAGGCCTGGCATGATCGCCATATTAAGTTGCGCACCTTCAAGGTAAATGATTTAGTGTTGTTGTATGACAGTAAGTTTGATAAATTCCTGGGAAAGTTTAGAATGCATTGGCTAGGACCATATGTTGTTAAGGAGGTCACAGATAGAGGCGCGGTACAACTAGTCAAACTAAATGGAGAGCCTTTCCTAGGTAAAGTGAATGGCAGCCGATTGAAGCCCTACATGGGTGTCCCAGCTATCTGACTAGTCAGCAGAAGCACAACCTTCGTGCTCCAAGGATCTGGACTAAGGCGCGGGACTATAAACAAATGTAGGGGACACAGGGACAAATGCAAGGAAGCAATTTTGACACTGCGGTCTCGGTACAATGCATCCAGGAGATCCAGCAGGCAACCGCTCAGTGCGCTACCGACCTTGCAGTGGTTCGAGCAAGATTGGAGGGACTCTGTGCGAAGATCTTCGCATCGACAGAGTGACTCAAGGGCGAGTCGCGATGTTTGTGTTGGGGGCCTGTTGGGCATGGAATCCCCCCAAGGCATGTTTTGGGGCTTAAAGCCCAAGTTTTGACCAAGTCCTTTGTAAAAGCTTCACGAATTGTGGGCGTGGAGTGCAAAGTCATAATAGAGTCACTGGGTTGTCTGCCCTTGTTTTTGTAATATAATGTCGACTTGATAGACCTACCCATGGTCCGCGGGCCATGGTATTGTATAAATAGAACGAGGCTCTAAGTATAGAAGAGAGCACATAGATAATAGAATGGAAGCATGACGAGTTTAAGAGACTGAGTTGAAGTGTAAACTGTGTCTTTGGGTCATATAGTAGGAGAAGGATCTGTAGCTGAGTACGCAGAGGCCTAGTAATCCGCAACTGAGTGCACAGACCCCTGCAACTGAGTGCGCAGAGGCCTAATAGTCTGCAGTTGAGTGCACGAACCCTTGTAGCTGAGTGCGCAGTGAAGGTCGAGTCTGTAACTGTTGGAAGAATTAATAAAAAGAAGTTTACCATATTTTGTGTATCTTTTCCTATTTTAATGTATGATTGGATATAAATTGCAAGTGTACTATTTATTTGTTGCATGAACTGTTATGAATGTGTTGTATAAATAAACATAGCGTAAGACATCCATTTACACGAAAATAATTAACCGAGATAGGAAGATAAGTAAGATCTCGGGTGCGACTTAGGGGAATAACGCAGATGCTGCTCCAGCAGCGTGGAAGCCCCACAACCCCTGGTTAGGGCTGCGTGAAGGAAAGTATATCAGGGTGTGAAGGCCAGAGAAGTGCGCGAAGCAACCTGCGCGCAGGAACGAAAAGTTGGATTGAACCAGATCCTTAGACATCTCAAGGGTACGGAAACCTGGTTCTAGCACGCCCCCATACTACTTCGGGTGAGACCTTAGTCTGCACTCCACATATTGTTTCTGAAAGGGCCAGTAGTACAGGGATTTGCTTGGCTAATTAACTCCAAACCTGGGTCAGGCCCCAACAAACCAACAATAATCTACAGGTTCAATGGTTTTTGGCCTTACTTTGAGGTTTTTCACCAATAGATCTTCTCAACATGTACCCAAACTGTGATATTTACTTATGCTCTAAGGGTTTTTTTATTATTCAATTCAATACTCAGAGATCTAAAGAAAGTTCTAAATGATGGTTCATGGTTTTGAGAAAGAGTTGGGCTCTTCATCACCCCTTGGTTCCTAGATTTTGATGCCACAAGAATGGTGGTCTCAACAATGTCAATATGGGTGAGACTCCAAAACCTCCCTCTTCGTTTATGGAACCACAAGATTCTAGAGGAAACCGGGAACACCCTGGGATCATTCAAAAGGATGGACCTCGAAAGAACAGAGAAAGGTTTATTCACCTTCACCAAAATATGTGTAGAAATAGACCTCAATAAAGGTATTCAAGATCACATTCAGATGAAACATAAAAATGTTCGGTGGACACAATAGTTAGATTATGGAAATACGACATTCATATGTCGAATATGCTACCAAATAGGAACTTGCAGGACACATGCCCATAGGAGAAAAAAGGACCCCAAAAAGGAAAAAGGGGTAGGCCAACAAACCAAAAGAATGCAGCCTTTTGATCCCTACCTATCGGAAGAGGAAGAAGAAGAATCCATGAAGAACCCTACAAACCAAGCAGAAGGGGTTATCCCGGTAAAAAATGGCAACGAATCCCATATGCAGTAGGGCACCGAATCGCAAGAGATCCAAGCACCAGAATAGCAGAAAAAGGAGGCACACAACGAAAACAATATGAGGGGTACAAAGAGAGGTCATATTTCTAAGAGCTTAGACTCAGACAAAGAACTCTCACCGCAGACAACATAAAACAATTTAGCAATGGTTCTAGTTGATCCCAATATTGGGGGATGGCAAAAGGTCCAAAAAAAAGAAAGGAAAAAAAGAGAAGTTATGTGATTACCCAACTTCAAAGTTTTTATGTAATTCTTTTAGTTTTTTTCTTCTTACTCATAAGCTGAGAGACTTATATTTTTGAATGCTTACAACATTTACAAAATGTAATTTTGTTCCTTACTTCAAGTTGAATAAAATTACTATGTTTTTCCTTAGATTTTTTTTATAAAATATTAATATTATTTATTTTAATAGTAATGAGATCATAATTATTCTAAATAATGTGCATTTATTAATTTAAAAGGTAATGTATTTTTTAATATTTTACTAACTTTAAATTTTGAAATATTATAAGTATTATAAAGGGAATCTCTTTACTATATATAAATTTTTTAATATAATGTTCAATTAAGTTATAATTTTAAAATTAAATTATTATTATTATATTAAAAAAGTTAATAATAAATCTAAATGCTTTTTTCTCTAAAGTTAATTTGTATTACCTCACATGAACCAAAAAGACATTATAGAGTTCAGTGAATCATTGTGATCAAACTTTACGATATCAGGTCTCAACCTTCCTAGAGGGAAACCATGTATTTTTGACTATTTTATGATCGAATAGCAAGTCCAAAACTGCAAGAGAAGGAACATCTGGAGCATCACGAGTTTATAAGGACATCATAACATGAAATTACAACAAAAAACATCTATTAGTTATGAGTCAGAGGGATTCACTAGGGTTGGGTCTCTTGCAGTGGATCCTAGAGAGGTTGATGAGATGGTGATGCATGGGATATGACGCTCAATTTGAGCCAGATGAGCATCCATCCTCTCTATATAATATCTCATGTTGCATTGCTCTATGTTGACGTCCACAAGGTGGGAACAAATATTGTACTAATCTGCCCGTCTTTCTATCAGGATTTTTCCCATCAAATTCTTCATTTTCCAGTAAATAAAAAGAGCCTATATATACTTCTTCTTTCAACCCCTGGTATGACTATGGTCCTTAATCAACTTCCCAAACTCCTCCAATAACTCTGACTCCAGTGTAGCATGACGATCTCTAGCAATCATTTTTCAAGAGTTTGGTTTTCCTTGCGAATATCATTAGGGATGGTCACATGGAAGGCTTCAACAACCTCCTAGGCTTGTTGATGGTCTCGATAACGGCCTTGAGGGCCTCAACCACCCCCCACCTCTCCAACTTCTCATGTTTTGTCACTACATGGTGTTATCTTATTGAGGTATAACCCAAATTACAACAAAACACAAGATACAATTTAAGAAACACTAGAGAGCAATCCACATCAAGGTTTTGAGCATTATAACCACATGTTAAACCAACATAATTGAGACCACAAATAAAGTAGAAGTCTGTAACAGATAGAAATAAACTCACCCAGAGTCTATTTAAAGTAATCAAGAGCTCTCCCCCATACCCAAAATGAGACACTGAATGACAACAATTGTCATGGCAAAGGTAGTGAACCCACACAATGAAATAGCCCCACAACAAATCTCTAAGCACTTACGTCTTAGGAAAACTATCCCTACTGAGACCACAAGTAAAACAAAGGCTCACTACAAATAAACATAAGTTCTCCTAAGGTCCAATTAATACAGTCGGAAACCCTCCCCTAAACCCGAACTAATTTACCCCAATTACCACAACAAGAACAATAAACCCATTTGCTAATCCAGTTAACCCTGTTTGTTGGGTGTGGAGCCTGATTATCTTCCTAATTGTTTAGAGGTTTTTTGTTTCAGTTGTGTTGGATCCCTGTTCCTAACTGGGCAGCAACACTGCCCATTTAATTGTCATCCCACCCCATGGCAAGGGTTTGGGGGCAACGCCCCTAAAGCTAAAAACAAATGAAAATTTGCCTTGTAAAATATTGTAATTTCTTAGTCTATCTGGGTTATTCATTAGGTGAATGATTTGAATGTAGAAGTTATGTTAATTTAGGTTTTTTTTTTTCCCTAGAAGGAAACCCTCAGTTTACATGAGGGAATTGTATTATGACTATGTATTATTATTTTAAGCAAGAAAGAGAGAGGAGATTGTGCAAGAGCAAAGAGGACATTACTTGTTGTAGGTTATTTCTCTTCATTTTGCTAGATAATATAAAAGGAAGGACTGGTTATTTCTCCGTGGATGTAGCCAAAATCAGGTGAATCATATATATCTGTGTCTCTCTTGTTTTATGTGTTTTTGTATTTGTGTTTATGTCATATTTTATGCATTTCATTGCTCCATTATTTATTTTATAACACTTTTATCATTAGAAATGACTAACCATCTAACAAGCTAGACTTTAAGCCTTAAAGAAACTACAATGCAATAAAATTTGGGTCAGTTTAGAGTTACCCAGAGAGAGGAATACTTTAATTTCCACATGTAGGGTGTGTTGACTATCCAAGAAGTTGCAAGGGTGATAGTCAGAAACAACTCTCTTCCCTTGTTTTTTTTAAGAATGAGTAGCTCATTTATACTATAAACAAAATCTGGAATTGAGGCCAAAGACATTACATGATTCATTGTGTTCTGAAACTACATAATTTTTACATGTCCATGATGTTTTCTTTCTATATTTGTGACTTTTTTTACAAGCTAGCCTATATTGATTTCTACCAAAAACCTTGTACAAGAATCGTCAATATTTCTTATATTTACAGTAAGCACAAATGGAAGGTTCTTAATTAACTAGAGGGTGAAGGCCCTGCATCCCGCTCTTATTTTATCTACCTAACGACTTTGTGCTTGATTTTCATTTCTTGAGTTGTTACACATCTAATTTTCTTCATCGACGGTTCCTCACTAGTGTCGAACCATTCCTGCTTACCTTTTATCGCTTTGTAGATGTCATCCTCAAGCTTGTTTATTCCGACTTCTAGGACAACCAATTCTAATTCAATGATTGCTTGGATTTGTTCTATATTTCTCTGCATTAATTCATACTTCTTGCCCAACAGTTCTATGTGCACCTTCCTTTCCCTATCAACTAGGTCTACCCTTTCTCTCTTAACAATCAACATGTTTTCTACTGCCTTAGAGATCCTTTCCAACACTCGAGTCATCTTTTCTTGAGACTATTTTGGCTAATTCATATCATTGTACGCCATTACGATGCCTCAGTTCCAAATTATTCTTGGAGAAAGGCCTTTGGCCTTATGTTTCTCCATTACATTGTGAGACATTCACTGAGTGCATTATGATCCCTCCTTATATTGAGTTCTTGTAGGAATGCCAATGAAGGACAATTCTAGCCCTGCGATCGCTAGCCAAGGAGAGTTAACCCAATGTCCTCAGAAATTATGCTGCCTACAGAGAAAATCACTCTCATTAATTCAGTCGAATGTTGCCTTATGCTGAGGGGATGGGACTTTAAGTGAGCCCTGTGTTTGAAAGCTAACTTCTCGATGGCAAGCTGCGAGCGCTCCCGCAGCCACCATGCCTTGTCTAGGTAGCAATCAAGCTGGTGCCACTTTCTTCTCCATAGGCTGCCAATCATTAAGCATGAATAAATAATTTTGATCCTAAGTCACACTTCCAACGATCTCTAAAGATGAGAGATTTGGCAGTGCTGCCAATCCTTTCTCCATATTAGTGGACAAATATACTTCGCTAAAGAATTTTTTTGTTGACCTTTTTTTATTGATTTTTTTCATTTCATCACCTGTCAGCTTAATCCATTTTCATAGTCTCCCTTATATTCATATTTGTTGGCAGGATCTTTGTTCCAACGATTCATGGTAGAGGTGAGTATATTATAGTCTCTTGGTCATGTTCTGAGGATACGCCTTTGTTCCCTAGAATATTAGCCATCGTATTCAAATGTCTATAAATATGATAAAACTCAATTTCCTGAAATTGTCTAAGTTGCAAAGTTATCCTTTTTTGTATTAGGGTGAGAGGGATGACAAAAATTCATTTAACCTACTTTACCATTACTATCATTGAATCGTTGATCCGGATTTAAATAGGAACGCAATAAAATACAAAGATAACCATATACACAAAGATGCAATGGAAATAATGCTTCATTTCATTAATGGAAAATACCGAAATATGCTTACAACCAGAAATGGAAATAAACCAGCTAGGGTGATGGTAGCTTATCTCTGAGAAGAGATGTGTGGTTACATGCCTCTGAACTATTCCGAACTGTGTTACAATGAGGCTCGAAGGCCTATTTATTGTTGAGAAACAATGGAAAACCATTCACATTCCAAAACCTAACCCTAGAATATGAAACGCCAAATTGTGGGCCC